>JBAMMX010000011.1:6485000-6760000 GCA_037126225.1 Dillenia turbinata
GAATTCTAATCTCCTAATGAAGCGAATGACTTTCTTTTCCTTAGACCAAAGAGGAGAAGGGACCAGGGGCGCAGCAAATGTCCAGTCTTATTGTACTTGCTGGGATCATATTTATTTGATTCGATTATCATTTCTTATAAAATAAAAAATAAAAATAATTACCATCCATCGAATAAAAACTCTCCTAGTCACAAACTCCATAGTTATGATTATCTGCATTTGGAAAACTATTGCTTTTCTCTATTCATATAAATTCAATTTTAGTTTATTCTATTCTATTTATAATTTTTAGGTTATACCAAAAAAAATTTAGTTCAAAATATCAAGTTTTATAAATAATTTTTTTAAAAGAATTGAAATTATCAATATATAATTTTTTTTCTTTAACTCTAGAAAGCAACTAATATTTAAGGGTTTAGATGAGAAGATGACTTTGAATAGAAATGATTAGCGTAAAAGAATTTACACAAATTAAATCATTTTTTTATTTTTTTTATATTTATCTTTCAAATGGTCCTTGTTATTGAAATTAAAGTTTAAATTGTTATTATTGTTATAAGCTAAAAAGCAACTCTAGGTTCAAGTTTTCAAGTGATGTACATCTTTTTTCATTTTCCTAAATACTCATATTCATAAATTAGTATATATTAGATAATTATAATTGAATTACGATGATTTAAAAATTTTTAAAAATAAATAATGTTTTATTTTGACCATCTAAATGTAAAATGTAATTTGATTTTAATTCATTATCAATCCGAGATTCATAAATGCACACCAGAATGGAAGAAGAGTAGAACGAGTCATTAGTGATTTGTAATGGATAACATCTCGGGGCGTGGCCGACATGGTCATGTGAGATGAGCTGCAAATTATTTGCTTTCATTTGAAAAATCAAACTTTAAAAAGTCAAAAAATTCATGTCCACTCCTTTCTTCCCAACCCCCGCAAATTAATATCGTCCATCTCTCTCTCTCTCCCTCTCATCATTTTCCGGACTCCAAACTCCGCTTTAACCTTCTCAACAGCCCCCTCTCTCTCTCACATAAAAATATGGATCACAAATCTGAAGCAGGCCAGCACCAGACTCATCACCAGCACCACCCTAAATCAAGCTCTGAACTCCTATCAAGCGCCAAATACCTCGCCGATGCGGCCAAGTCAACCTTCAGCCATGAGTCCGACAAGCTCGACCACGGCCGAGCCGCTGGCGCCGCTGCAGACCTTCTGGAAGCCGCCTCTCATTATGGGAAATTAGAGGAGAAGAGCTTCGGCAAATACGTCGAACAAGCAGAGGATTATCTCCATAAATATTCCACCAAAACCACAACTGCCGTCCATGGGAGCTCCGATCATGGCCCCACCACCACCACCACCCACACCGAAACACACTCGACTTCTCACCCGCCGACCGGCGAACACGGCCACTCAAGCGGCAGCGGAGGCGGTGGATATGGGGATTATATGAAAATGGCGGAGGGATTTTTGAAGGGGAGTTCCGAAAAGCCATCGAGTACGCACCAGAGTGGTGAGCACGGTCATGAGGGTGGTGATGGTGGTGGTGGTGGGTATGGGGATTATATGAAGCTGGCAGAGGGTTTTCTTAAGGGGAATTCAGAGAGTGGTGGCGAGCACGGTCATGGTGGTGCTGGAGATTATCTAAAGATGGCTCAGGGCTTTCTGAAGAAGAATTAGATATGGGATTTGGTGAAGAGTGAATAATTTTCATGTTTTGATGTGTGTAATGGTTTGTGTTTTGTGCAATTCAGTGGGTGGTTGACTTTGAGCCCCTGCGGTGAATAACCTTAATCTTGTTGTAGTTGTCTTTGTTGTACTTGGAATTTGAGGTGGTATATTATGTCTATGATTATTTGTTGGCATTTTTCTAGATTTCTTATAATTTTAATTTTGGTTAAAATTAATTTATTCTTTTTATCACTGACTCTATATCAATAATACTTAATTCTAAATTAGATTAGAAATTTAAACATCCTATGCTTGATCCTATGCCTGGTATTCCGAGAACAGAAAGAGGAGTTCTTGACATTGACGTGATCTCACTAATTTTCCATTCCCAAAAGGTATGATTCTTCGTAGATGCTCTGCAAATGCTCCAAGGAGTGGCCCAATCAAAAACGATGACCCGACCCGTTAGTACTTGAAACGAGCCGAACAAAAGTCCCTAGCTCAGCTTGGTCATGCCGCGCGGCTGGGTAGGCCCAACTCGAAAATTGGGCCTCACCATAGGCTCCAAGCCGGCCGGGTATAATGATTGCCAAATTTTGATTCACCTAAAATAAAAATAATTATTCAAAATAATTGAAAGCAAACTAAATAAATAAAATAAAAAGATGAAGATAACTTGGTTTCGAACGTAGAACGGGTTTAGCCATATTCAAATCAAGCGCTGTCTGAGCCCAAACAAAAGAAAAGGCTTTGAGTCCAAGGCCAGCCTGCATCGAAGCTTGGTGTGGTTGAACTTAATTATACCTGTGGGCCCAAAAACAAAGCCCGAGCCATGAAAAAGGCAGTCCGGCCCGGATCGGGCCATACAGGGAGTGGCAGACGATAAAAGACGACAACATTCCCCGCTGGTTCGCTTCTCGGATTCCTTCCCAAAATCGTTGTTTGAGAGAGAGAGAGAGAGAGAGAGAGAGGGGAGGGAGACGGAGAGATTTCTCTTACCCGCCCTCCTCCTCCCCAGAACTCTTCCTCTTCTTTACTCCAATTGAATCTGAGAAAGTATCATCTGACCTCATTTTCAAGGGCAACATGTGGTCTTCAGATTAACCTTATTCAGAATTCCTATGCAGTTTCCTGACTGTTATGTCACATTTTGTGAAAAGTGTCATCATTATGTCTTTTATTTTTCCAGTTTTTTGTCTCTCCTGAAAGCCAGATTGTGAATTTGCTTAGAACTCCTGTGTTTTGATTTTTGGCAATCAATGGGAATTCAATGATTTGAAGCAGTAATTTTTTAGTTTCAGGGGTTGATTATTCCTCTGTTGCTTTTGTGGGCTTTCTGGTTATTCCCTCATCGAGGGGTCTCCAGAATTGATGAATTTATATCCCATGGTCATCAGGACATTCCCTGAAACTTAATGGGGTTTCCATGAAACTGGTAAAAGTGGGTTCAGAATTTCCCTTTCTTACCATAGAGACAACAAAGGACCACACGTAGCCTAAAAGAAAAGGACTTTTAGCCTCTCTCTCTCTCGATCTCTCGATATAAAAATTTTTTTTTTTTGGGGGCGGGGGGGTTCAATTCAAATGTACTACCTATAATCAAGGCCTACGAAAGAAATGAGAAAAGGAAGATGCTCCCATTATGAACTAAATGATAGATATTGGATGAAATGCTCATGCTAGGATAGGAATTAAGTATCTTGACATTCTGAAACTTCAAAGTTTTTTCATGTGATTAAGGAAAAGCAATGTGGTGGTTTATTTTGTGGAATATTTTGGAAAGATGGTAATCCGAAGAGGTTTGTAAGATAGAGAAAGTGATGATGATGTGTTTGAGAACGTCAAATTTATTGCATATAAAGACATCTATTTTTCTGATCTCTGGAGTCGAGACCAAGATAACTGAATGGCATGGACTTAAAAGAAGTTAAAAAACGTAGAAATCTTCTGATTATAGGAGTAGATAATATTGATTAAAACATAGAAAGCAAAATATATGGAAATGTGCTATTGAGAATGGCTAGAAAGGTTCCAGATTAAGTAAAAAAAAAAAAAAAGTGAATTAATTATGGAGCTACATTAAATTTGATGATTACTAGTGTGGCTGAATTCTAGTCTAACTGTGGGGATAATGTAAGTAGTATCATGGATTACATGAGTTGCCTGAGCAGCATTTTATTTCTTGAAGCAGATTGATAGAGCACCATTCTATTGCTTGAGCACTATCATGAGAATCAGAACTGCAATTAGCTATTGAGATGGTAACTGTTCTGTCATTTGATGATGTGGTATGTAGATTGATTTGTATTTTTATTTTTATTTGCATGTATAGAAGTTTAACTTTAATATGATTCTCTTGAACTGACATGTTTTAATTTTTTTTCAGGTTAACAAGTGGTCGGACCTTACAGTTGAGGTTTAAAGCAATCACTTCTAGGACTTGTGTTTTGAAGCAACTGCTAAGAAATTTAGAAGTTTGGTCCTAGTTATACGGCTTTAGAAATTTCTCTCCCTTTTCATTTATCAAACTGATTTCGGGGAGCTATGTGAGGTGTTACTTCCAATGCCATTGCGAGCATTGGAAAAAAATTTGAAGTTTGTTCAGAATATTCTGATGATGAAGTCTGTTCAAGCCCGAGTAGAGAAGAAAGACTGGAGTGCCCTATATGTTGGGAGTCCTTCAACATTGTTGAGAATGTGCCCTATGTCTTATGGTGTGGCCACACCCTCTGCAAGAGCTGTATTCACAATAGGAATCTTAAATTCCCTCGTAAAAACTTTTTTGTTCTTTGGATGATTGAGAGTTTGAATAGTGACAGAATGAAGTCCCCTAGAAGCTTTTTGCGTGATCGACAACAAGGTTGGTCTCCACGCTGCAGTCAGCTTCTTAGACATCAAGCTATCAATAGTAATCTCAAGAGGGTCTCTCGTGGTCCAGGACCATTAGATTTTTACCCAAATGGTGGCAATGACACAGCAAACTACCTCAACTCAAGATGTCGAAGATGATCTTTCACAAATCTCTTGCCTTTTCAATCAACTTCACTGCTGAGTTCCCATTGTTCATCATATTTCTGATCATCATCTTACATGCATTACCGGCCAGTGCTGCCATCTTGATACCATATCTGCTCGTTACGCCAATAAGCTTTAGCTCAAGTGGCATCTACCCCATCCCCAATCCTAAGGTCTAGAGTTCGAACCTCGTTATGTACCCAAAAAAATATCTGCTAGTTACAGTTCTTTTGGCACTTCCATCATTCCAGATATTGTACTTTGCTTACCCAGCCTTATGTTGGCTGGTCAAAGAAATTATAGGTTGAGATTTTAATTGTTCAGTACATTGACCAGGGGAATATGCAACTTCAGCAAGAAGTATACTGTTCCTCGTATAATTTGATGACTTCTCTGATTTCACGGCTGCCCTGCTGTATTGATTGATACTGGGCGATCCTTTTTTTTTTTTGGTCTATGTATTGATGGATTCCACAATTTTATAAAAAATGTGATGGAATAGATGGTTCTTGGGTTCTCAGGATCATGTTCCAGATGAAGTTTTGTAAGTTCAACTTGGATTACTAACAAGTTGAGATGTGTGTGAGTGTGTGTGCACACGCGAATGTGTGTATGCAATATATGATTTTGTACCCATTGTAAAGGCAGAGTATCGAGAGGGACTTGACTTGCTGTGGAAGTGCTTTTTGTGGAAGTTTTGTGAAGTTGTTCTCCTTTATTGAAATATCAATACCTTCTACTGATATAGCAAATAGATGACAGTCTTTGAGAGCTTGCTTGAATTACTTTACTTTTTTTGTTATCTTCAATGTTGTTCTCGGTTTCAGCCACCAGTTTGTACAGCTGCCTTGCATGGTTGTACTTTTATGAGTTTTAATCATCACGTTTACAAATATTGACTCTTGATTTGACTAATTTTTCTTCAAGAAAGTATCAAACAGATCCTGCGAAGCGAAACTTCTCACTATGCCTTGTTTGCTTTAAAGTATCATACTCTTAGATAATTAATTCTGTGCTGAACCACCAAGTAAGATACAGACTGTGGATACAGTAGCTAACCCTGAATTTCTTTAAAATTTGATTTGCTTTTGTTTCTTTTCTTGGAAGTGAGGACTGCTTGTCATAGTTGTGTTGCCAAAATTCATAATTCTTATCTGGTAAGGTTTCTTCTTCACTTCATGCATCTCATCTGATTACCAGCTTTACATGACATTTAAGACTATGTTTGCCTTTACTTTCTCAAAAGATCAATGTGTTACTCTGAAACTTATGCAACTGTACCAACTTTGCGTGACATTTATAGTGCATTTAACTGGCATTCTTGTAATCCTAGATGGTTCTTGAAAAGAAACTGGGATGTGGGAAGGGCTGGTTAATGATTTCAGCAGCTGACTCTGAGGATTTTCATACTTTGACCTGTTCCTAATCTTTTCCAAGAATGAAGGAGAAACCGGAGATCAATTCCCTCCCTATCTTTCGAATTACAATGGTGTAAACTACTTTTTCTTTTTGCTTCTCTTTATCTTTCATATATGGCAAAATTCTACGGCCATCTTAGTATAGTTGATAGGAGCAGAATGATCATCTTTTTTCCTTTTTTTTTTTTTTAATAATTCAGTTTTAGTCAAGAATGCAAATGTGATTAGAACTTTTGCTGTTTAATTGGTATTCCTGCGATCATTAGGAGTTTCTTGTTCCCTGGTTGGGTCATGTTGAGGTGAACCTAGGTATCACCTCCACTAGTCTCCCTTTTTATCCCCTTTATATTTTCACTTCCTGTGTGCGATGCATCAGCACAATTTCGATGCTTACATATTTCAATATTCTGTTCCTTAAACGTTGTTAACTCTGACATATTTGCATCTCCACTTTCAGATTACTGGGGAGCTAATAGATGGAGAGATGCTGCCCTCTCATTGTCTTCTCCTTCCTATACTTCCAGGACCGAATTTTCCTCAAAGGCACATAAGCTATTGTTTTCCCTCAGCTAATTTTACCAGTAAATCTTGTTTATGGGTCATTTGGTCTCATCAATTTTGCTAATCATATGTATCAGAGTGAATGTATATAATTTTTCCTTTTGGACCATGAAATGTCAGAGAACTATTTACATGTGAGAAAGTATTTACAGGTACTTGTTCAAGGAAGCTGCCAAAGCATGATCACATATTACTTTCAGAAGCAGGGGCACGTGCTTGGAAGTTTTCCTGTTGACCTGTACTGATTTGCCTTCTCTTTCACCTTAAGCTCTTTATTTCTTCTCTTTTCTGCTGCCTGGGCTCGTGCCCCTCCTGCAATCTCCTCAATCCTTTCAATCTCGGTACTGTACTCTTGCAAGGCTTTTGCTATTCTTCTCTGGAGTTCACTCTGCAGTTCCACAAGGGAAATGATAAGTACTTGATCTTTAGCATTTCGGTTATTGGCTTGATCATTAAGGAAAATGAAGCAAACCTGTATCCTGTCAATTTTGTGCTTTGCTTTCTGTTTCTTCTCACTTGCCCAAGAGTCAATTGTAGAAGTCGATGTCTTATAACTGGACGAAACCTCCGTCCATTAGTAAAAGAATTGTCTAGGTTTTCCATTAACTATTTTGGTTTGCTTCCTGTATTACTTATGAGACGTGTATGTTCAATTTGGATTTTCAACAAGCTATGATGACTTACTGTTTTCTGATCTTATCCATCTCAGCCCTTTCCCATGCATCAGCTTTGGACTCTCCAATATGACGTTTGGCAGAAACCTGCATTTTGGGTTCACTTGGTTGAGCAACAGGTGGGTAGGGAAGCGGCTGAAATTTTTCTGGTTCCTTTATCTCCGGTTTTTTGGCAGTCTCTTTCAACTGCTTATCATCAAAAGACACAGACTTTCTCATTGATGGAACTCGACCAGCAGTCTTTTCTGGTCTTTTCTCCTCAAAAGGTTCTGCAATCGACACCTGCCTCTCTGGACGTTCCTTTATTGAAGATTCACCTGATGTATATCATATGATTAGTTTTCTTGCAATGGAATTCAACTCTAGAGTCGTATGTTCATTAATAAGAAGCAATCAATTTTTACCTGATAGCCATCTTGATATTATACCGGATTCTGCATGTGGCATCTCCTCCTTTGTTTCTTCCCTTCTGCTCTTGGACTTCGGCAAAGAGGCTTGAGAGACCTCATTCATTTTTTTCTGATCTGCAATACTTAGATCCTCTTCAATTGAAGTAGCTGCAAATGCTGCTGCTGCAAGTGCAGTTGGATATTCATCTCCATTGCTGGAATCTTCACGACTCAATTGCCTGGAAAACTGTCTGCTGAACCAGCCCTGCTCTTTCCTTCCTAAGACCCGTCCACGAAAGGTTTACTCGGTTTACTTTCTTAACCATCATCTCTCTTTAGCCCTCTGGACATGAACATGCCCTCCTTTTCCATTTATTAGGGGGAAATCTATTTTTGTTTTTGTAAACTAGTGGACAAGAATATTGCTGCTAAACAGGAAAGATCAAATATGTCCCAAGTATGATTTTCGTATTTTCTAGCATTTGTAGGAAGTTTATGTCAAATTTCCTCTTCCATTAAACGAAAATGATTATTTTCATAATAGAAAATGAATATACAATATGGTTTTGCTCTGGCACGCTGTTTATAGACACCTTGATATTTCATTTTGGAATGCTTTTTGAGCCAAAAAGAATGTTTTGGGTCTGGAAGCTCTAGACAAAAGTACTTGTGGCAGAAATGGAAGTGTATCCAGGAGATCTCAATATATATATATATATATATATATATATTTTGTGCTTCTTATGTTCTCAAAAGGCCACTTTTCTGTAGAAGAGCTTTTGGGCTTTGGCGAGAAGTTTGGACAGGCCTAGCCAAACACAGTCGTAATATTGTGAAAATTTTGTACATACCTCTCAAAGCGTCAGGCCCTTCACTTTGTCTGGCAGTAGGAAACCTTATCCTAAGAGGAGATGTCAGTATCTTGTACATTAGCAAATCCTCATATTTAACATTAGTAAACATCATATTGGTGAGAGAACTATAACGTTTGCATCAGAAAATGGTGAATCCAATTGAGATAGGAAGTAGACATACCTCATTTGCTTTATCAGTTCCTCCATCGTCCAAAAGAACACCAGGAATGTTGAAAACTTTTTCTGATAAAGGAAATGGTGGGCATGAGCTGGGGATGTTTATTTGGAGAATCACAAAGAAAAAGGAATGTTTTGTAGGTTAGCTATTGGCTGTCGGTAGAGGGTTGGTTTCAAGGCAAGCAAGAGCTTGTATTTCCTTTGCAAGCATGCCTATTTAGATTCTTCAAAAGTGCTGAGGAAAGTAAAGTATTATTCCTTCTTTCCATCTTTCCCCGCAAGAATTGCATACAAAAAGTTTATGCCTTTACCTTAAAGAAAGCCAATGTTCAAAGTTGAGACAATTCTCAGGCTGAGTAAAGTCGAAATTAGAGAAACCATAAGGGGGAAAAAAAGCACAAGAAATAAATCAAGAAATTCCTATGAACTACGAAGTCATTCAATCATTTGGATATTCCCATTTCCCGGAGTAAGATGGTGCTCTTGATGCAGCCTCTGAATTTTCATCAGAAACTGAATCCTCAACATTCTCCACTGAGACATTATGGATGCAGAGTTTGACATGTCGATCAGTAGTAGTGTTATGCCAGACAACCAAAAAATCGAAAAGCTGATTCGGTTTTAGCGTTTGTTAATTTTTATAGTGCAATTCATTAAATTTGCCCAAAAAAAAGGATAAATAAAACCGCTTTTTTTTTAACCATGTAGAGGTGGACGTTTTAGTCCTTTGATTAATGATCGGAGTCATATACCTCTAAAGTAGGGTTGTTATGTTAACCGTGTCAAGTTTGAGTTGTTTGAAACCGTTCGGTTAATGATTTAGCTCTACTCGATTTTGATCGAATTCAAATTGAGTTCATTTATAATTAAGTCGAGTTCGAGTAATAGAATTTTAAACTCGAAAACTCGTAAACTAATTTAATAATATATATTAATATATATTATATATTTATATATGATTATAATATAAAAAATAAAATAAAATAAAATATATTAATATATTATATAATAATCGAGTTTTTGAATCGAGTTTTAATCCTATTATTTACTACTCGTTGAATTCAAGTTCAAAAATAGATATAATCAAAATCAACTCGATTTGAATACACCCATATTCTAAAGTTTTCTATAAATTAGGTTTTAGATAATAATAGAAAAAGGAACCTCACAAGTCACAAGGGCATCTCTGATCCAAGAGTTCTACATTAGACCAAACGAGTCGACGCACAATTGTGATTAAATCAATATTTGAGTGACGATGTGATTAAATCAATATTCGAGTCTAATGATTAAGTATTGATATTTCTTATTTAAAATTTTGAATTCAAATATTTTATATAAAAAAATATACATAAGGAGAATTTTATCACTTAAGAGTCTAATTTAACTCAAATCAAATTTAATCGAATCCAACGTGAATATCGAATACCAATGATTTATTTAAAAAAAAATCAATATTCTATCGTGAATTTAAATAATATTAAACTTTTGGAGTAAGTAATATTAAATTGAATAAATCAAAATAAGGACGCAATTAAATCTAAATACATGTCCTAAATATAAATACATTAAATTAATATTCTATGTAAATTCGAGTAATTTTAGAGTTACGTGCAATTTATTTTTTTAAAAAAACTTTATTTTGTTAATTTAGAACCAGGGCACACTTTTATATAAATGCGATTATCACACATAAAATGGATTATATTCAGATTCCATCTTGTACAATAATACAATTAAAATAAATTAAATAACAATTTAAGAACCGAAATTACAAATTAAAGGTTCCGAGCTTTAGGGCAAATTGTGCTTTTTTCTTAGAGGGTCCTAAATGCACTTAATTCAGAAAATTCGGGATGACCTCATCATTTCTTTAGAGGTACAACACCACTAGTGTTTTTTCTTCTCATATGAAAAGGGGAAAAAAAAAATTCTTTACATCTCTAAGGAATCACAAATCCTAACCTAATTAGCCAATACATACACATGTTAAAAATGAGGATTCACTTTTTCTTTTTCAATTGAGTCTCCATTGACAAACAATAAATTTGAAGTAAAAATGAGCCATTTCGTTTTCTAAGCTCAGATGTTGTATGAGAAGTGGAGTTTTTAGTCATTCATGTTACATTGTAGTAGTAGATGTCTCTTACGACTGAGAAAATGTAGGAATATGAAGCATCTGTATCAAGCACATGCCCAGATAATCACTTGTGGACTTGAGAAAAATAGCTTTGCTTTAAGCAGACTATTGGATTTTTGCTCAAACCCTCATAATGGGTGTTTAACATATGGTAGGAAAATTTTTCAAAAAATTGAAAACCCCACAATTTGCATTTGCAATACAATGCTCAAATCTTTCCTACTCAAAGGAGAGCATGTACCTACAATTAGTGTATACATCAACATGTTGAGAAATGGCATGTTCCCAGATAACTATACTTTGCCTTATGTCTTAAAGGCTTGTGCGAATCTGAAAAGTGACTTTCTTGGAAAGGCTCTTCATGGGCAGTGTTTGAAGTTGGGATTTGTGACTGATGTTTATGTGGGTAATACTTTGATTTGGATGTACGCTTTGTTTGGCAACATGGAAGTTGCAAGAGACATGTTTGATGAAAGTCCTAGCAAGAGTTCGGTTTTATGGACGGTTATGATATCTGGGTATGCGAAAATAGGGGATGTTGACAATGCAAGATTGTTTTTTGATGACGCACCTGTGAAGGATATTGAAGTTTGGGGTTCAATGATTTCTGCTTATGTACAGAATAATTGTTTCAAGGAAGGTTTGCATATGTTTAGGTTGCTGCAGTCGACTGAGTTGGAGCTTGATGAGGCAATATTTGTGAGTGCTCTTTGTGCTTGCGCTAATTTAGGAGCCTTAGATATTGGGGTCTGGATTCATAGATACATTGAACATGGTCATTTGTCGATGAGTATGAGACTGGGTACTGCACTGATAGACATGTATGCTAAATGTGGGAACTTGGGTGTGGCTAAAGCATTGTTTGGCAAGATTCTGCAAAAAGATGTTGTTTGTTGGAATGTGATGATTTCTGGATTGGCAATGAATGGAGATGGAGTGGGCACACTTCAGCTGTTTTCAGAGATGGAGAAGACTGGAATCGTCCCAGATGACATTACTTTCGTTGGTATTTTTGCGGCTTGTAGTTATTCAGGCATGGCAAATGAAGGTCTAGAGATGTTGGATAAAATGTGCAGCAAATATCTTATTGAGCCTAAAAGAGAACATTACAGTTGCATAATTGATATTCTTGGTAGAGCTGGGTTGTTGGAAAAAGCAATGGAGATTATCCAAAGATTGCCCAATTCAAGAAGCCCCTCTAGTGAGGCAATAGCTTGGAGGGCTTTAATGAGTGCTTGTTGTGATCATGGAGAAGCTAAATTGGCTGAAGCTGCAGCCGAGAGACTTTTTGAGTTAGAACGCCATAGTGGAGCATATGTGTTGCTCTCAAACTTGTATTCAGCTGCAGGCAAGTATGATGATGCCAGAAGAATAAGGAGGGTAATGAGAAATAGAGAAGTAGACAAGACACCAGGCTGCAGCTCGATTGAGATAAATGGGAGTGTTCATGAGTTCGTTGCTGGGGAGCAAACACACCCCAACATGGACAAGGTCCATAGCATTTTGAAGCAGATGACGAGGAACTTGGATTTTTCAGGGCGTGAAACCGATCCGGTCTAAGGAGGCTAAACATCACAAGAGTTATTGATACTTGTCTAGTACTATTAATTTTCACCCTGTTTATACCTCTATTCATAGTCTTCTAGTCTGATGCTTAAGAGGGAACAAGCCAATTTGTGGAAAAAGGTTACAGGGTGTATAAACGGGACAGGATAGTCCTCGAGTTTTGTGAGAAGAAAAATCAATATCTGATGGCTTGAATGATCTTCATAGGATGCAATGGTTAATGTGGAATTTACAAATTGTAATGGATGGAAAAGACTGAGGGTTTGGTGTCGAGAATGGTCTTAATAGGATTTATGTGCCTGCATTCTTGTCTGGTCTTAATGTCAGCATTTCATGGTCCCTGGAAATACTGCTTCAGACTGCCCGGACTAATATCAAATTAACATTTTTCCTTTGATATTTTATGAACCAAAAACTTGAATGGTGGGCTACAAAAGATTTTCTATATAATAATAACAATAATAATATAAATCCTTGAAAAAGTGGAGCAGACCTGAAAATTTGTGTTAGTCGATATGACATTTGAACAAACCGAGGTTGATTAGAGAGAGAGAGAGAGAGAGAGAGAGAGAATTTTACTTTTGTTAAAAGAAAATTTTATTAAAAGTGTTGGAGGAGCCTGATTAGGAATTTTAGAAGTAATTTTTTTTTTACTCTATATATATTTTTTGTTAATTCCTATTCATTTAACCTCATACTATGTATATATTTTTTTCTTTTAACAAAAAAAGTTTTGTTAATTCCTAATTTTTCTTTTAATATTTTGTTAATTTTACTTTTAATATTTTAATATTTTGTTAACTTTTAGAGGAATTTTTAAACTTCTATCATCCCAATCTCCTTTATTAGTAATCAATTATGATGTAATTAAAGTTTTACATAACAAGAAAAATACAAAATTTTAAATAAGAAAACAAACAAAAAATGTGGCCAATTTTCTTGATCACCATTTGATCACCAATCAATGAGCATAAATAATGAGATGATGTGGCGTACTCATATGATTTCATAGTCTATCTACCTCTTTCTTTCATCTTTTTTTTTATTCGATTTTATTTATTTACATCTTTTTATTAAAAAAGAATAATATTATTTCATAGAAATTTAATTTTGTTATATTATATATATTAGATTAATAGATTGAAATAATACTAAGTTATAAAGATTAAACGAATTAAAATAAAATATATTTTTTATTTCACCTATATATATATATATATATATATATATTAGTAAATAAAAAGAAAAGGGGACAAACACAATGAATGGCCGCGGCATCTTGGTGGTTAGCCGACAACGAAAGAGACAAATGGGATCACCGCCAAGTGAACAACGAAAGACTTATAGTTTTAGCTCAGCTCCCTCCGGTGAGCGACAGACCTCACAGTTAAACAGAGCAGAAAGCGTTTATTTTATTATTACATTTTATTCATTTTCATTTATAATAATAACATAGTCTACAACCATTGATCACGATTCCTCGTACTCTGTTTCTAGTCTAGTCCCTTACTCTGTTTTCCGCTAACACAAAAAGAACACCGCACCTCTCTCTGTCTCTCTCTCTCTCTGGGATATTTCCTGGTTGTGGTTTGTTGAGTATTTACTAACAGCAGCCCATTGTCTTTAAGGATTCACTGAATCGACCCCACAATCTAAAAACAATCAGTCTCACGCACATTTAACACTAACTCACACTGTTCACACGCGCACAAACATACATCTATATATAGGTTAGAGAGAGATGTCGGTACCACCAAGTAGTGCCCAAGTTATGGCTTCAGCAATGGCAGTAGGAAACGAAAATAGGGAAAGTGAGAGCTTCAAGAAGTTCTTCGAGTCATGGCTAGTGGAGCAGAACCAACATCTCAATGAACTCCTAACTGCCTCCACTCAACACAGCAACAACAACAGTAGCAACCAAGGGGAGGAGAACGAAATTAGGCAGCTGGTGGATAGAGTGATTAAGCACTACGAGCTATACTACGCAGTCAAGTCGAGTTGGGCAAAGCAAGACGTATTGAGCATGTTGACTCCTCCTTGGAGAAGCTCTCTTGAAGACGCTTTTCTTTGGATAGGAGGGTGGCGACCCACCATGGCTTTTCATTTGCTCTATTCCAAGTCCGGTTTGCAGCTCGAGGCCCGACTCGGTCATGCAGAGTTCTATAATTTTGATTTAGATTTGGATTTGGCGGACTTAAGACCTGCTCAGCTTGAGGGAATTGACTCTCTCCAGAAAGACAGGATTCGGGAGGAGAAGGAGATTACAGAGAAGATGGCGAAGCAGCAGGAGACGGTGGCAGACTCCTCCATGGTGGATCTCTCTCATGTGGTTTCTGAGTTGATGAGAAAGCGTAGCAGTGAGGATGGAGGAGCAAGATTAGAGGAGCAGGAAGTGCAGTTGTCAGTCGAGTCGGCGCTTGGGCCTAAGGAGGAAGGTTTGGAGCAGATTCTACAGTTGGCGGATGATTTAAGGTTGAGAACTCTTAAGGGAGTGATTGAGATATTAAGCCCCATACAGGCCGTCCATTTTCTCATTGCTGCTGCTGAGTTACACCTCAGGTTTCATGATTGGGGAAAGAGGAAAGATGCCAGGCAGAGTTAGATGATCAGGTTTTGTTTTGTAGTTGAAGCAAACACACTTTTATTTGAGCTTGGATCGCAACCCATTCTGTGTGTCACAACGTCTTTCCATGTTCACGTTCTGATTTTGTTATCCAACCCTTTAGACATTACCAATAAGGTTTCTACCATATATGCCCATTTTCAGATTTCGTTGCTGTCTGTGTCCGCCGATGAAGTTAAAGAAGAAGGCTCATGCAAGTTATGTGTGTGACTAGAGAATAGCCTAATCTCTATGTATTTTAACACCTCTCATGGTGTTTTCTTTAAGTTTCGTATCTTTCTGGGTCCTGCAAAAGATTCCTATTGGCAAGAGCATCGATTATTTTTTATTAATTAATTTAGATTATTTATATGTTATTTTAAAGGAGAAAAGAGTTCTTGAGATTTTAATTATTTATTATAACGTTATTAAAGCAAATAACTGAAAGAACAAAATTAATTAATAACGAAGTAAGTAATTGTAAAGATTAAAATCTTAAATGGATCGACTAAGTAATTTTGAATTAAAAGAAAATACGACCATTACACTAATTAAATATGGATAAAAAAAATCTGAAGTTAATGATTTTCAAATAAAAGAAACAACCTAAAAATAAAATTAACTTTTGAACAAGTTCAAAATTTGTTGAGTATGATGATATTCTTATATTAAATTGAAAACAAAATCAAAAGAATAAAATTTAAACTAAGAAGTTAGATAGAGAACTTAAATTATCAAAATAAATATGATAACTCAAGTAATTATTAAGAGGAAAACTTGGAATTAATAACCCAGAATAAAATAGAATCAAAGAAATAACTAAATCAATCAAACTTCAAGAATTGAAAAAAATATATTAATAATGAGAAATCAATCATACTTATGAAGTAAAAAAAAAATGAAAATTCAAATTTCAATTACAAAGAACCCAAAATGATATTGGAACTAACGTGTTCGAAACAAACATAAACAAAAGCTAAAAAGCAAACTCAAGAAGTCAAAGAAGATGAAGTTTAAGTTCGAATCCAGTCCTTCCTCTCCAAGAATGACTATTATAAAATTATAAGACATATAAATAAAATTAAATGAGTTAAATTTTTGACAAAAATTATAAAATTATATCATAAATTCCAATAAATCAAATTATAATAAAATTAAGACTCATCTAGCGCCTTCTTGGCTGCAAACCCCCCCCCCCCCCCCAAAAAAAAAAAGTTCATTCAGTGTTCCGTGATAAGATGCAGAGGGTTATAAATTTCTCTTTATGTAAGCGAGATTGTTCACTACATACTTATGGAACGGGTAGTACTGCAAGCGTGTACTGTTCTATAGTCTCCTTCTATATATTTCCTGAACAAAGATATGTGAGAAATTATTGACATGTTACCGATCATCATCGACCCTTCTTTTCTTTCCTTTTTTTTTTTTTTTTTTTTTTTTCTTTCTTGGGCAATGCTAATATATCCCATGCACGAGGTAAATAACAAGTCCGCATCTTCACTAAACCAAAAAGTCCGTGTCAGCAACTTCAAGAACCTTGTGGATGCCAATAGGGTTTACTCCAGGTTTGAACAAATTTCCTTCAATGTACCTGTGACAAGATGAAGTTGATATTGAGCACTTCAATTAAGCAATTCCTATATGATATGGTGTCACTTGGATTTTGAGAGATTGGGAAAACTCACATCTCTTTCAGGAATGGATGCTTGTAGAAAGCATCTGGGATTCTTCCTGTAAACTGATTGTGATCCAAATACCTAAAATTAAAAATATAGAAATATTAATAATAACTTTTTCATGAGAAAAACCTCTATCATCTTCAACCTAGATGTGAGTAAATGAGAGACCTTATCATTAGTATCCCAGCAACAATGCATGCAAAGATAGGCCCAGCAGATTCAAAAGAGGTAATAATCAGGTTATGTAAGAACAAGCACATCACACCAGCTTTCCACTTTTATAGTCGAAACTTCTCCATTATTTACACCCCTCACAAATGGCAAGGGAGGGCAGCCAGAAGACTATGTCAGCCATGGCACCTAAGGCAAAGCTCAGTCTTTCCGGGTGTAAGTGCTTTCTCTTCCTCCTTTTGTATTCTCTCTGTATCACCACAAAGCATGCTGCAACATCTGCCCCCCCCCCCCCAAACCACACGCTTAACCAAGCTACTAAAGGAGAAACTTCATTCTTATTTATTTCTCAATACACAAAAAGGTTCAAGATTCACCAATCCCTACTTCATTCATTGTAATAATTTAACATTCTTCCAAAATATCTTCTCTACAGGAAATAAGATACACACTCTAGTCTGGTGCCAACTGTCAAGTCTCAATGGTTCCCTAATCTTTCAGTTCATCTTGTTGCCAACTGTCACCAATATGCCTCCTATTGCGAAGTAATTAATAATGACAAGTGACAGATTTGCCAATTGCTAATCCAAATAGCAAACATACTTGCAGTTTCATCGAAGTGTCATGTCATATTTTGCACAAAAACAATTGGAATATTGATTTCCAACTTATTTCCATCATGGCGCATATCATATGCCACAATCAACAGGAAAGTCTTCAGAATGGCTTTTCTTTTATTGCTCTAGCACCTGGGCCCCTCTCCCCCTATCGCACTCCATGATTGCTCATCAGATGTATTCTCATCCGATATGCGATAATAGCAAATGCATTTCGCATATGCATTTAGGCAATTCTATGCACCTAACTTGTTTAATGATTCTAAGGCCCCAGATGTAGATCATATAAGGTAATCAGGAAATGAATAATAGGAACAGTGTCAAAGCATGGAAAAGAAACTTACAAGTATATCAATTTGGGAATATGAGCAAGTCCAGAAGGAATAGTTCCAGCCATTTTATTATATGAGAGGTACCTGTAAGAAACAAGTAAAATATTGGAACTCTTACGTAATGTAAAACTGTTGCAATTCCATTCTAAATAAAACAACAGGATGTCTAGCCATAAGTCTACAGTATAAACTGTGGTAAAAACAAAAAATACTTACAATATTTCCAAGTTAGTTAAGTTTGCAAGCTGTGCAGGAATTCCTCCAGTGAAATAATTGTTGTTCAGGTAACTATGCATAACCAAATTTGAAATAAGAAAAATGCTATTTGTTCACCTAAATTTCAAACTGCAATATAGGATCAAGTAGAAATTCCCCCATCAACTTACAGGTTCCGAAGAGCTGGAAAGCACCCATCAATCCTTATAAGCTCCCTTATGGTACCAACTAAGTGATTGTTACCAACATCCCTGCAAATAAAACGGGAGAATATCAAATTACATGTATCAAGACAGTTTAAAGCAGTGGTAAGGAGATTATTGGATCTTACAAGTGCCTAAGGTTTTGAAGAGTGCCCAGTTCAGGTGGAATTCTTCCAGTTAAACGATTTTCCTGCAGATATAGATAACGAAGCTCCGGAAGATTTGCAAGCTCCTTGGGGATTTCACCTTTGAAGTTATTAAAGCTCAAGTATCTGCAAATTTTTGTTACCAGCCTCATCCAATTAAGGGCGATAATTACTGAAGATCTCCAATGGGGAACAGAAAACTAAAATATAATAAAACCCTCAAAGATGGCAATAATACTCACAGATGCGTTAGCCTCTTCAGTTCACCTATTTCTGGAGGAATGACATCTTGAAGTTTATTCCACCTCAAATTTCTACATGCAAAAACCAAAAATCAGTATACTAGAAAATCAGTTGTTAAAAGTGGACTAGGGAGTCCATGATTTATAAAACTTGCAAAATGCAACAAAGGCATCGCTATAACTGCATGGAGATGTTTGTGCTGCATAGTAAGCAACATAATTATTAACAGCACCACCATGAAACTGCAATAAGGCAAATTTGCAAAAGATGCAAACATGTATTATTTTGTTTCAAGCTGCACAAAAGTTACAGCACCCCGAATGTAGTACAGGACTGACCACATGGTTAGCAACAGGGTAGAGGCATGATAATGACGAGATTCTATGATGACTGTGTAGATTCATTTTGACTTTGCAATTGATAGGCAGCATAGCACGTATGATGAATACAAGTGTAACAGCCTCAATTAAGTTAAATGTTTTTCCTACGCAATGATGATATATTGAGGATTAAACCTGGAAACACTTATCAGACAGAGCCAACGCTAATTTTGTCTCATTTCAGAAAACTTGAAATGAAGTAATTTGGATACTGCACTCAATGCAGTATTGCTGTTCAATATTTGGAATTATCTCTACAATGGTATAGGCTACAACAGAAACTGGTATATGTTCTTTGACAAAATAAGAAATGATGAATAAAATGACAATGATAAGATACCAAGAACTTTACAATATTTTAAGCCGCTTCAATCTTCCAATTTGAGGAGGAATTGGTCCTGTCAACTTGTTGTTGTGGAGGTCCCTGTTACATGGAATAGTCATTAAGACATAGGAGTTGCAAAACAAAAACACATGCATGTGCGTGTGTGCGCATACAAAAAGAGATATGGAATACAATTACTAAAAGCAAGCACATTAAAGTGAAGTTTAAAAAAAAAAAATGATAACTTCAGTAAAACCATCATGTGCTTACAAGATGCCAAGTGATATTGTCAATCAACAAAAAGTAGTCACACTGTGGGGGCTCCTTAGCAATCAGCCAGTACCAAGTCATTGGCATGGATAATAAGTACATATTCATTTAGCTAAATGTGTTCATCAATGCAACATCAGATTAAATGAATAACATGGAAATAAAATTAGCAGATATATTGTCACTAAAAGTAATTCACAATGGTTAAAAAGTCATCGTACATAATTGAATGGAACCCGGACTCAATATCAGGAAGGAAAACAAGACCATTTGGCAGCACAATAAAATGGGAAATCTGGCATAATGCAATAATACTAAAACAGTAATTATAGACAAACTAATCCAACCAACAAAATAGACAAATAGGGGGAAAAAGAATGGACACAAAATACAAGTCATTCAAGGTTTATGAACCAGAACAATTGATTAACAATTGCATAAAGCACTACTGACTACATGCCAATTTTATTGCATATTCAACAAAAAAACCAGCTACAGTGACAACTAACAACTGTAGAGCGTAATGAGGAAACTCACAGCCTTGTGAGATCCAACAAATTTGTCACAGCAGTAGGAAAAGGCCCAACAATTGACACAGCATACACTTCCCTGCACCAACAATAACAACAAATACTCAGTTATCGATAGAAAAATTATAAAGGGTTCCAAGGTTTATGTCAGATGAACCATACAATGAACCTTCTAAATTATTTGCCTATTAAATTTTCAGGAATTATGAACGATGGTACAAAATGAGGTATAGGACAGCTTGTTCTTACAATTCTGTTACAACTCTGTAATCTCCCTGGGTAGAACATGTGACACCGGACCAAGGTGGAAGATCGCCATCACCACAAGGATCATCTCCAATCCACGCATAAACCACCCTCCATCCAAGAGATGCTTTGATCTCATTCAAAGCTTTTACTGCAAAGATGCCAAAATATCATTAACAACCTTCAATAAATCTGTATAATAGAGTAATTTTCCTACCCCACAGGGCTAGCTCAACTAGAAAAGAACCCATGGAATTCCACCTAGGTCCCTCATTCAAATCTCCAAGCTTTCCAAGAGCACATATGAAAGAGATTAGTCTCATGATGAGACACCCGGTAAAGGAGTTATTTTAACACTACAATAGGGCTGGCAGGACCGTAAAATTCAATAACCAAATTCAAAAAATCTCACGTAATGTTGCTGTGTTGGTGCTGTAAGCAAGAGGATTCCATCATGTGTTTTTTAACATGATAAACGAAAGAGTGATCTCCACCAAATTAAGTCCCAGTTCCTCAGGATTTACCAAATTAAACAACACCCCACCTCTCAATTCATGACAATCTTAGTATAGATGAAACACCCCAGATGGTTGGCCCATTTATCAAAATTTTCTAGGTCTGACATTGATAACCTAGTTTTCCAACTTGGCAACACAATGCAGAGTCTTCTAATAGATATTTATTTAGATCTAGTAGCAAACACTTCAATTCTAAATCTACTGCATCTGAATTCACAACATCGAGATTTCATTTCCAACTTCAAATTTAACTAAATCCAGCACAATTAGAAATCAAAACATTCTTAAGCACCGAGAGAGAGAGAGGTGAGAGTGGTAGACATGAATCAAAGAGATGGTGCAAATTATTACCGTCACGTTTGAGGGTTTTGCAGAGAACAACATTGAGCAGCAACGAAGAAGAGAAGAAGAGTAACAATGTAAGTGCAAATGGAGACCTCATTCTTAGGGAATCGAGATTTGAACTCAGACGCGATCTTACAAACTAAATAGAATTTGGTTGACTTCAGAGAATGGTTACTCCAAATCCAATTGTTAATTCCAACATTTCAAGAAGGTTCTCTAAATTCTGTTTTACTAGATCCGAAATGAACCCTAAAATCTCTCTCTCTCTCTCTCTCTCTCCTGGGGTGTCGGCCGACTCGGTTTTCACCGGTAATTATTTTTCTATAAATATAAATTATCTACTTCGTACTTATGACAACTACATAAACTAATTATTGAACTTAATTACCATTAGTTATCAACTTTGTGATATTTATAATATTTTTTTAATTATAATAAAATATTTTTTAAAAAATTAAAATTTTTAAATAAAAAATATAAAAAAATAATATTTTTATAGAATTCATTACGGTTATAATTTTTATATTGGACCCATTCCTTTAGAAACGCGGTATCAATAGCTGTTCTTTTTAATTTATTTTAATAAAAGTCGTAATTCACTACCACTTCAAATATAATATTTCTCTTTGCTCTCTTTTTCTAATTTTTGTTTTATTTAATTTTTCTTATAAGTTTTCTTAGTTAACGTGTTAAAATTTAGTCTGAACTATAGAATTTTGAAAGGAAAAAAAATATAAAATAACCATAATTTTCTTATTATTTATAATATTATCGGTATATATAAAGAGTCACTTTGGATAATGTTCATGAGTGACATTCATAAGCTTCATTTTTGAATTATTAAAATACCTTTGTTGTCTTTTTCTTTTCATTCAAGTCTTTGTATTTTTTTTATCCGGTCTTTTTTTTTCCCTCCGCCTGTCATTGGGTTACTGTTCATGCAAGCTATTTGTGTATTTTTATTGGGATTACTGTTCACGCGTGCTATTCACGCATTTGTTTTTGAATTACCAAAGTACCATTGCTATCTTTTTTCTATTCATTTAAGTCCTTACATTTTTTTTTTGCTCATTTTTTTTTCTTTTCCCACTTGGATCCTTGGGTTACTGTTTGCACATGTTGTTTGCGTATTTTTTTTTTTATCAAAGTACCCTTGCTATATTTTTTTTAATCCATATAAATCCTTATGATTTTTTTGTCCAGTTTCTTTTTTTTTTTTTTTCCATTCTAGACCCCATAATTTTTTCCTTGTTGATTTTTTTCTGCTTGAGTCCTCGCGCTTTTTTTTACCGATTTATTTTTTTCACTTTTCACTTAGATCTTTCATCTTTTGAGAGATCCCACTATATCTATATATTTTTATTTATTTAGAACCTTCTTTTTTTTTTTCTATTCAAATCCTTTCATTTTTTTGTTTTTTTTTTTTTTTTTTTGCTTGGGTTCTTCGTATATATAAAATGGGAGGTGGGGTTATTGTCCGCACATACTATTCATGCACTTTTTTTTTAATTACCAAAGTAAATCTGCTTTTTTTTTATTCAACTCCTTGCATTTTTCTATTGCCCTGTTTCTTTTTTTTTTCCGCTTGAGTCCTTCATCTTTTAGAGGACTTTGCTATATTTTCTTTTTCATTCAGGACCCCACAAATTTTTCCCGCTTATTTTTTTTTCCACTCGAGTCCTTGTACTTTTTTTGCTCGGTTTTTTTTTTTTTTCACTTTTCATTTAGATCCTTCGTTTTTTGAGAAACCCTATTATGTTTTTCTTTTTCTATTTAGGACCTGTTATTTTTTTTCTACAAATCCTTCCACTTTTTTTTTGCCCTGTTTTTTTTCCGCTTGGGTTCTTCGTCTTTTGGACTACCCCACTATATTTTTTTTTCTATTCAGGTCCTTACACTTTTTTGACCCTTTTTTTTTTTGGCTTAGGTCCTTTATTTTTTTGACTGCACTTTTTTTTTAAAAAAAAAATTAGGTCCTTGCAAATTTTTTACATTTTTTTTGTGCTTAGGTAATTCCTCTTTTTGGAACCACACTTGGTTTTTTTTTTTTTCATTCAGGTCCTTCAACTTTTTTAATCATTTTTTTTTGCTTAGATCCTTCATCTTTTTGGGATATAGATTTTTTCTCTTTTTTTTAATCCCACAGATAATCATCACTTTATTTTTAGACTGTAGCTTTTTATTCTTTCCCTATCAGGTCCTTACTCTTTTAATTTTTTAATCCAAATTTTTTCCTCTTAAATCCTTCATTATTTTGGATATAGATTTTTCTCCTTTTGATTTTTTTGACCTTACAGATGGTCATCATTTTATTTTTAAACCGTATCATTTTTTTCATTCAGGTCCTTTTTTTTTCTTTCTTTATATTTTCTATCTTTTGTCTCTTAATTCGTTCGTCCTTTTTAGACATAAGTTTTTTTCTTTTTTTTTGGCCCCACTTATCCATTCAGGTCCTTGGTTTGTTATTCTTTTTTTTTTTTTTTTTTTTTTTTTTTACTTTAGTCTTTCGACTTTTAGAGTTCCCTTTTGTTTTCTTTGATCCCACAAATAACCATCCTTTTATTTTTAAACTACAATTTTTTCTTTTTTTTTTCATTCAAATCCTTTTTTTCTTTTTATTTTTTAACCCTTTTTTCTTTCTTAGGTTCTTCGTTTTTTTTTTAATATAAATTTTTCCCTTTTATTTTTTTTAGAACCCCACATATGGTCATCCTTTTGTTCCTTTACTTTTTTCCTCTATGTATTATTCTTTTTTTTATCTTATTCATTAGTTTTTTTTAGAGTTTCAGTGGTTAGACTTTTTTTTTCCTTATCACTGATATATACTATATTTTTCACTAATTTGAATAATAATTTAGTTCAAATATTCAGTTAATTATAAATTTAATAAATTTTTATACAATAAAAAATATAATTCATATTTTGTGGGCATCCCACGCA
Organism: Dillenia turbinata; assembly: GCA_037126225.1. Classification (NCBI taxonomy): domain Eukaryota; kingdom Viridiplantae; phylum Streptophyta; class Magnoliopsida; order Dilleniales; family Dilleniaceae; genus Dillenia; species Dillenia turbinata. Next base: position 6,509,244 of record JBAMMX010000011.1, read on the forward strand.
TTAGCGCGGGTCCATCACTAGTTTATATTAAAAATGCCAACTGATCCCTTCTCATCCTAAACACCACTAAACCATCCTAGCAAAGGCATAAAAATTACATCACCGAGTTCTTGAGACCATAGATTAGGAAGGGAGTTGTGGAGAAGGGAATATAAGAATGATTTATTTTAAAATAATATTATAATTTAAATTAAACAAAAAAATTATAATAGAGAATTATAAGAAATAGATTTTACTCTGCTTGTCAAGGAAACCCAATCAAGTCCATCTAGTGCCATGGTCCAACAATAATCCGAAGTTTTGAGAGTAATTTGCTTTAAATGCTTGATACTTTAATGACGTTTGTCGATTTAGATTCACTGGCAGATTCAGGACCCAAAGGGCAATGGGGGCAAATGTCAAGACAGTCGGACAATGGAGGTAAATGTCAGGACAGTGGGGACAACATAGGTAAAGGTATTGACAGATCCATGTATAAAATAATGAGGTTATTTTGGTCATGGGGGCGATAGCCCACCCTTCCATCCACGTGGCTTTGTCACTGTTCAGATTCACGTCTCGTTTTTATCCTTGTGAAAAGAAATTTTACATTAGTGAATAATTATACAATGATATCAATCACGTGTGATAAATCTTAATGAATCCAATCTCAAGATTCAAAATCTATGAAACAATTGATGCATTAGGTACCATGGTCTTAAGTAGTTGATCTGCCTTTCATGATTAGTGATTAAAAAGAGTCAACATTAGGCACTGTGTTACTAACCCTAGTATTCATGGGTCAAGGCACAGGAGATAGGAGGGCAGCTGCCTTGAGATTTTTATTAAAAAAAAAATTATATATGATTTTTTAAAATTATAATTTCAAATGAATGTTGTATTTCATCAACTTTTATATAATTTCGCTAATACATATCGACATCCTTTTAACCTTCTAAATGAACGAACTAAACCTGTTTTAGTTGCGATGTTCCGGTGCTAAATCTATGTTAATTATTAGCTTTATCTTGATTATTTTTTGATTATTAATAGTAATTTAACAAATTATAAATTCTGTAAATATTAATATCTCAAAAATGGGAGAAACGGGTCGGGTTCAACTTGAATAGGCAAGGTAAATTTTAGGCTTGAATTAGTTATATTATGGAACTATATTCATTGGGTTAATATGATGTATAAATGCAGCCGGTGCTTGATTGTGAATCCCATGTATAAATGTATGTAGCATGTCAATTCAATGAAGACAAATGGCATTTTGATATAATACAAAAAGGGAAACCGTGAAGAGGCAAAGATGAATCAGAGAGAGAGAGAGAGAGCACCTCAAAGGGGCGCAATGTGTCTATTCATTAATATCATACAAACACAAAAGGGCTTATATACATGAACTCATTTAATGCAAATTCAGTAAATGACTGTCCCCACACCTTAACAGCTCAAATTTATGGAACTCATGGACTTGTGCTACTCCATTTCCATGATTGTTTTTGCTACTATTTCCAACCCCCCCCCCCCCCCCCAAAGAAAGAAAAATCCTCTAATTTTCTTCTTACCCCAAAAAAGAAGGGGGGGGGGGAATACTGACATAGACAATTCAAAAACAATCGTGGAAATAGTAAATATAGAGCTTTTGCTTTCTCTTGAATCTGAAGCCGTGAGAGACTAACCGGGGCATAAAAATAGTAATAGCCCGTTAAAGATCATAACAAGAAAATAAATAGGAAATTAGCTAAAGAAGATGGTAAGGAAGAAGATTGAGAAGTCTTTAATTGTGAAGAGGGTTTGGTCCGCTGGGGACTAGTCTTTTCTCGACTCCATATCTTGGATCAATCTCGTCGGGCGGCGGGAACGACGGCGGTGCTGGTGGTGGCAGTAGAGGCCTGACTCTTTGAAGTTGAATGCATGCTGGTGATGGGTTTTTATTTGTGGAGTGAAGGTGACAAGAATGGTAATGGTATTTGTGATGATGGTGAAGATTGTGGCTTGAATAGGTTTCCGATAATCTTGGGTGGGGGGGAGAGGATTGAGAGTTTGACGGGATGAAAAGGAGAGGGAGAAGAATCAGGAAGAGGAGATAGGCACCTGAGATGGTGGTGGAAGGAGAAGAAGACGAAGAGGGAGACCTCTTCATAGTTATAGAGAGAGAGAGAGAGAGCGGGGAAAAGGGGGGTACTGAGTTTAGAGAGGGGCGAGATAGAGAGATGAAGTTGGGGGCGGTGGGGGAGATGGTGAGGGTGAGGTGTTAATGGCCAAGGCAAGAGACACATGAAAATGAAAGAATAGTTATTGCCAGGAAAAGGATGCTCATCTTTTTTTTTCTTTTCTTTTTTTTTTTTTTCGGTTAAAATGAACTCGAATTACAGAGTTAAAAGAGGAAAACTATTGTCATTAAACTACCCCCTTACAACAATGATCATGTCTCTCTCTCTCTCTCTCTCTCTCTCAAACTGGTCAGCCTCTTGGCTTGGCCATGCCTTGCCATTCGTCCAAAGCCAAGCAAGTCCCGTATACACAAATATGTTACCTAATTGTATTTTTTGATTTGTACGGGATTCAGTATGTTACTAGTAATATTACCCGCAATTAAGATCGAGAGAAACCAATTATAGATCAAGTAATCTTATTTTTATTAAAAAAATTAATAACTAAATTGTTGAAAATGAGTTATGGCTCCACAAATATCGGTTCCTTACTGACCCGAGCAGTTACCGTCAAAAAAATGTGATACCTGTAAAAACCACCGGAGGGTACTCCGACAGGAGGATTTCGACGTTCAAATTATAAAAAAACAATTTTGTATTAAAGGAGAACAGATTGAGAGCTCGAGGGAATAATTTTCTGTGATTAGAGTACCTAATGTGTCCGGTCCAGAGAGCGTACCTATCTAGGAGGATTTTGAGATGTTTTATACCTGTGAGAATCGTACTCCGTTGGAGTTCTTCAACCCCACTTTTCTTACTAAACTAATCCGAAAATTTTGGGATTCAATATTTTGAATTGATTGCAATCTTTATCCTTTGGGAAACTTTCGTATTAAAGAGAGAACGTTTCTTTAACTGAAAGATCTTTAGAGTACTGTTTGCAGTGAGGGACGAGAGTTAATAGGATACTTTGGTCCTTCTTTGGAGTCATTGGTATCATTAGCTATCGATCGGTAGTTTGATCAATGAGGGGTCTTCAGAGCTCTTTTGGTTGAGGAGCTGACCATTGGATACCCGATTGGGGCGATTGCTTTCACTCGGTGAATCCTATCCGGTTTGCAGGGCGACTAAGATCCTATCTGTCAAGAGATTAGGGCGACTAAGACCATTCGTTCATGAGATCTGAGCGACTAAGGCCCTTCAGTGAGCAGTTATAGGGAGTATTCGAACGTTGATCGATAGTCATTTCTTATGGACTTTCGGTAGATAATCGTATTTGAACCTAGAGCGGTAGCTATCCTTCGTAGACTTTTCATGTGGGCTATCTTTTGTAGACTTTTCATGTAGGATTTTCTCAAACTGACTCATTGGATCTAATTCTGGGACCCGGTCCCATCATAAATTAATAAAATTTTTTATCATAAATTTTTGAGTCATGCAAAATAAGATTTATAATATCAATATATAGTGAAATCAATATAATATCTTATTTTTTAGTATCTTAGGGTTGTATCTGAATTTCGATGACATAATAATAATAATAATAATAATAATAACAACAACCAACCAGTTTGGAAGAAAGCTTTGAATTGAGTTGTTTTTTCTTCCCCTTATGATACGAGACCAAATAGTTACTTCACTATTCTTTTGTTTCTTTTCCCTCATCTAAAAGAGAAACTGTTAGCCAGGCAGCACTTTGTTGGTCTTTTGGCTTCACAAGGACTATGCATTAAACATAATTAAATTCCTTTTGCAGGCCATGCTAAAAGGGTAATAAGAAATTTCCAAAGATACAATAATAGCCTCAAAGGAAAAGGAGACAGGAAGATTTTTTTTTATTTTTTTTATTTTAATAACTAATAACTAATTTAGCTCAAATATTATTAAACTCAATTTAGAGAGAAACTCTCTCAATATAATTTTTTTTCTTTTTTAATTTTAAATCTAAAAATAATTAAATAATTTAATATTCTTACTTATTAGACTAACTTCCTATTCCTATTGATCGACCAAAGGAACATAAAATTTGTGAATTAATCACATTGTTGTAGTGAGAGGTGTGTGATGGGCTGGGCCTCGTTCCAGCCTGGCCCAATTATTGGTTCCATAGACCATTGTTCTAGGACACAAATGAGCACAACACCCGAAGACTCATTATTTTTAGTTAAAAAAAAAAAAATTGACTTTAGTGTTAAGTAAAACAGTAAAATCCTTAATTATAATGTTAATATTGTACTAATGTGACGATAATATGACTGATTTAGTATTTAGAGGTGATCCCCAAATAAACACTTTTTAACAGTATAATTAGTATGTTTCTTATCAATGCCATATGGATTTAATAGTAGAGCAATGGATTTCCTTAATTAAGATATTAATCAAAATCTTAAATTCAAGTCTTATAAATAAAATAATAGATATCAGAGAATTTATCTTTAAATTAGATCCTACGATGTTCGAATTAGATTAGGTAGATACCATAAAAGTATTTTTTTTCTTTCGGGGGGTTGTATTTTTAAATAAATTAATTGTGATTTTATGTTTTTTATGAATAATATATTAATTATATGATAACAGCAATATTTCTGAACTTACTTCGAGATGGAGAATTAAAAATATAAATTATTTCTTGATTTTCCGAAAGTGGATTAGGATAAACTCGTCTAGTACCCCTATCGTCTATTTCCTAAGTGATATTAATCAAGTTTATCAAATAAATTGATTCTACAGATAACTCTAGCGATTGTCAATAAGTTTTCTAAGGGTTCTATACAGACAGCATGAACGATGAGGTGGAGAGAGAGAGGGAGAGAGAGAGAGAATTATTTTTTTTTGGGGGGGGGGGGGGGGTTTAACATCACATTTACTACTAGTTATCACGAGCACTATTGTATTTTACCTGTCATTTTATTTTTCTTTTTGCAATTAATTTTTGTAAATTGTTTATTTCGGCGTTTTAGTTATGATTCCTTCCTCCCATCGCCAATAAACTAAGTTTTACAATTAATTTTTTAATATAAAAAAAATTAATCAATAATAATACGCCAACCCACCAAAAAAAGAAATTAAAGATTACATTAGGTCCTATCATAATTATCCCTAAAACCATGAAATAAATGTGCTAACTAATTTTATTTTTAATTAAGGAAAGAAAGCTTGTAAATCCAATTTGTCATGGTAGTACCCTAGCCAAATATTGGAATTCCGGGTCGAAACTCTCAAGTCCAATTATAATTCCGAAGGACCCAGGACGAGGTTGACCAAAACAAGCTCGACCATGACCATGAGCCATTACCAAGCACAAAGCATTTTCTGGGTAAGTCCGAGGAAGTCGGGTTTGAGAACCGACCATTGGACATTTGCAGAGAATGAAGAAGATGAGCTGAGGGTCATGTTTGTGGGGGGTGATGGAGAGGAGAGGTTTGTGGAGTATGGTTTGGAGAGGGAAGATCAGTTGTGGGAGGGTGTAAAGACTATTACAGTGAGGAGGTCTGAGAGAGAGAGAGGACATGTGTGATTCTCCGGCGAATGAGAGTTTTGGGTGGAGAGTTCCTGGGTTGATACATGATGGGCTAATGAAGAATTTAGAGAGGGGAAGGAGGTATTATTGCAAGGTCTGTCCTTATTCTTTTGTAAGGGCTTTAATTAGTTTTGTGCTTCTTTCTGTGCTTGTTATTTGAAATTGGAATCCTTTTTACCTAGTTGGTATTGGTTGCAGCAATTGATTACCTAAGAAATAGTAAAAATGAATAATTGTTAATTTATATTGGTAATTTCTTGGAATTATGTGGGGCTCACAACCAAAGTTCATAACTTGAAAGTGAATGCTATTTCCATTGTGTGTGGTCTTCCCAATGGAAGTCTAGATAAGAATTGCCCACTAGATGAAAGCACTGAAATTCCGTGTTAATGTCTTCTCGAAGTCCACTTGAATTGAAGTCCTCCTGAAAGTGGAGGCTATTTCTAATGCGTTTGGTCCTCCAAATGAAGGGGTTAATAAGAATTTTCCACTTGATGAAAACACTGAATTCCTTGCTAATGTCTTGCAGAAATCCAATTGAATGTGAAAGTCTTTATGGATATAATGTTCAAACAAGCATGTAATTTCATCAATTTCATCTTGCAAGTTTGTTTTCATAATTTATGCCCTTGAAAGAAACTTTCCAATTTAGGTCGACCAAAGCTTTCTATTATGTGCTAATTGTGCCCTTTTTGACAAATTGCGTTAATTTGGACGTAAGAAAAATATTTCTCTACTCGGTATCTTGGTGAAGGGCTTGATTCAGGTATCATGGCTAATTTATTGCACTCACTCCTTTGCTCTAAAATTATGGCTACCTTTTCAAATTAATGCCTTTGGTGTACATGAATTGTTGTTTTGCTCTTTTTCATCCCATATTGAACTTTGGAATGGGAAACCTGCCTGTATGTTTTCTCGAGTGGAAATGAATGTACCATTCCAACATTCTGATTAGAATTTGTTTCTGTTCCATGTTTAAACCTCGGCCAGTAGTAGCGCAGGCATAGTTCTCTGGCGGTTCTCTCACTCGGGAGCAATTTTATCAGACCAGCTGTTATAGATTAAGCACTGTAATTTGACTTATTGAAGATCTAGACAGAGAATGTCTCTGAACAAGTAGAATGGTCAATATCTGCTGTTTCTCTTGTTATGTATTAATTGCTATCAACCTCTCCATATGTTAAATTTGTTTTGTTTGCAATAGGTTGGAAGTGATGCGGGAGGCTGGAGTGGGACTTGCAGCTCTGTGTCACGAAATGAGGGTTCAGACGAAACAATAGCTTTTCTGTTTGGAGATATGGGAACACACTTAACTTTTCGTCGTACACAAGAAAAGAGCTTATCAACCATGAATTGAATCCTTCACAACACTGAAGCTCTTAGCAACGAGCCTGCTGTCGTCTCATATATTGGAGATCCTAGTTATTCTGCACTTGCTATTATGGTAATGGGATAATTTTGTCACACAGATTGAACCTGTTGCTTCTAAAATCCCTTACCAGGTCATAATCATGAGTACGATTGACCATTACGACCCTCCAGGTAGACAGTAATCAGAATATCTTCATCAAGCGTAACCTAGAAACAATTGATAGGAGGAACCCCACCCCCCTGTAGTGGTCCAAGGTCACAGACCAATGTATTCAACATGCAGTGAAATTAGGGATGCTCAACTGAGGGAGAGCTTGAGCACTTGGAACCTCTATTTGCGAAGAGCAAGGTGAGCCTTTGCATTGCTGGGACATGATGATAGATGACCCAAAGGCCCATTGTCATAGAATTTATAAGCTCATTATCCGACAGATAGTGAGAATGGAGTAAACCTCCCAGGCGGGGGAATGTGACCCAAATTTACTCCTCGATACTCTGTATCCGGTCAACTTTACTTTCCCTAAATCAAAGAAACAATGTCTCGTAGTTAACAATGAAACTTGGAATCCTAATCGATAAAGAAATGAATCCCTTGATAGCTAGAACTTTCTTAACAAGAAGGATTTTAAATTTTATGGAAATCTTTTCTGAAAGAGCCCTATGATAAAATTAGAGTTTCAACACCTCGAATGTACACGACACTAATAGAAGCAACCTATATATAAACATCACAAGGTTGCTAGCAAGGTATGTTCTCTTAACTCACATATAACACACAAAAACAATATGAAGCTTCCATTCAGTCTGTTTCTCTTTTCAAAAATTGCTCTTTGATTTGAGCGTTAGAATCTCCTCCGTTAGAGCATCCTCTGATGGTTTTTTGCATATCTCATCGATCAAGATTGTCTGACAGTTAGTCATCTCATTCACGTTTAGTTAGCAGAGTTATTATCTGTATAGTAAGACCCAGCTCTAATAGATTGCCACCGTCTGTGGGAGCAAACTGATATTTTTCAGCCGAATGTACTTTTCACCCCTTTTTCCTCCCTTCATGACCATGACATCAACTAAAAGGAAAAAATCAACAATCGATTTTGATGACGATAATCTAATAAGAGTCAACACTAACCGAAATGACCTATTGGTCATTATGATCGGAATAGGACCGTTCATTGTCAAAAGAACTTTCATTGATCAAGGAGCAAATCGAGATATCCTCTTTTGGGATGCTTTACAGCGAATGAGTTTCACTTGGTTTTACCTTCAACCTTTTGATAGGGCTGACGAGTTTATACTTCCGAAAGATACTATTTCACTTGTTGTAACTTTAGGGATATCTCCTCACCATGCTACTACCAAATCACTTTTTACATGGTTAAATTCTTATCTCCTTACAATACCATTTCAAGCCATCCTAGTCTGGATGGTCTCAAAGCACTGCCAAGCACAAGTTTAGGACACCTCTAGGGGTCGCGACATTTCACTGTGATTCCATCCCATTGACCATCATTGTAGTGGGAGAAGAAGGAGAAATTCTTGCAGTAGACACTCATAGATGACACCGAGCAACCATCAAAACCTCAACCCTGAGAGGAAGTGATCGAAGTCCCCATCATAAATATACCTAGTGAAATAGTCTAAGTTGGCACCCACTTACCAATATCCCTTCAGAAAGCAATCATGGATTGCTTACGATGACATTCTAAAGTCTTTGCATGGTTTTCAGAAAACATGTCAGGTATTCATCCCTCGGTTATAGTTCATAAATTGACTGTGGGTGCAAGTCTAAAGTCTGTTAAGCAGAAGAAGAGGATGTTCGTACTAAAATGTCAACACACAATGTAGGAAGAAGTCCGAAAACTCCTAGCGACAGGATTTATTCGGGAGGTAGAATACCCTGAGTAGCTAGTCAACATAATCAAGATAAAAAAGACCAACAACAAGTGAAGGATGTGTGTAGACTTTACCAACCTCAACAAGACATGCCTAAAGAACAATTATCTACTCCCCAATATCGAAAAACTAGTGGACCACTCATCGAGTCACCAACTCCTGAATTTCATGGACGCGTATTTCGACTACAATCAGTTACATATGGCCCCTGAGAACGAGGAAAAAATCAGTTTCATCATAGAGTTCGGCACTTGTCGTTATAAGGTCTTGTCGTTTGGTCTTAAAAATATTGGAGTAACCTTTTTGTGGTTGGTTAACAAAGTTTTTAGTGAACAGGTCAACAAGAATATAGAGATTTATGTCGACGACATGCTTATCAATAGCACTAATACCAAAAATCACATCGCAGATTTCGAAGAAACGTTCCAAATCTCAGAGCATTATAATATGAGGCTGAACTCAGCAAAGTGAACTTTTGGGATCATCTCAAGAAAATTTTTAGGTTTCCTAATTACCAACTAGGAAATCGAGGCGAATTCAGAGAAGATACAAGCTATACTAGACGTGGCACTACCGAGGACAATAAAAGAAATGCAATGCCTCGCGTGGAGGATCATGGCTCTAAATCAGTTCATGTCGAAAGTAGGAAAAAAGTTAAGCTTTTCTATGACACTCTGAAGAAGTCTCAGAAATTTGCGTGGACACCAGAGTGCCAAGCGGTATTCGAATGGCTCAAAGAATACCTCATGTCACATTCACTCTTTTCCCGACTTATTCTTGGTGAGAAATTCTATATTTATCTCTTCGTTTCTAATTGAGCATTCTGTTCTATTCTTGTAAAGCAAAAATCTACTACATAGAAACTGGTGTACTACATCAGCCATATACTTCAAGAGTTGGAGGCTAATTATAGACCCATCAAGAAGATGACATTCGTCCTAGTCAACACTGCCTGTCGCCTTTGACCTTACTTCCAAATCCACACGATTGTGGTATTGACCAATTAACCTCTAAAACAGATCTTACAAAAGAGGGATACCTCAGGTCGACTTATTAAGTAAAGCATGAGCTAGACGAATTTAACATTGAATATCAACCGAGACCATCAATCAAAGGCCAAGATCTCATTGATTTCATCCTCGAATGTACATTCTCGACACCAATCGGATAAGCCCTTGCTGATGATCGGGAAGAATGCTTATTACTTGAGTGGACCCTTCATGTGGATGAGTTGTCTAACTCTTTAGGAAGCGAGGCAGAATTCATTCTCATAGAATCGAATAATTTCAAAACTGAATGCTCCCACCATTTTGATTTCCAAACAACTAACAATTAGGCTGAATATGTAGCTCTTCTGATCGGATTATGAATCGTAGTAGCACTAGAAGTCCAGAATATACGGCTCTTCACTGACAATCAGTTAGTCATCAAGCAAATCAAAGGAGTCTATGAAATTAAGAAGCTAATGATGACAAAATATTTATCCAAGCTATGAGAGGCAGTGGACAAATTCAACAATGTGAAAATACAGCAGATCCGTCAATCAGAAAATGCACGAGCTGACACTCTCTTAAAGTTAGCTAACTCTGACTAGGTTGTAACTAGCTGAACAATCTATATAGAAAGCCTACCATACCCAAACATTGACGAGCCCAAATAGATCCTATCTGCAAATAGCTCACTAAGTTAGAAGGACCCCACAGAGACTTATTTAAAACGCAAGTAACTACCAGACTCTCATTTCGAGACCGCTAAGTTGAGACGTAAGTCTATCCACTATGTCATTATCAACGAAAATCTCTACAAGAAATCCTTTATCCATCCATATCTAAAATGTTTGATGTTTAAGGAAAGAAACTACGTGCTCAGAGAAATTCATAAAGGAATATGTAACAATCACTTAGGCGCTTGAAATTTGGCAAACAAAGCTCCCCGACAAGGGTATTATTGGCCTACCATAAAGATCGACGCAGATGATTACGTCAAAAGATATAACCACGTTAGCCCTCCACTGAACTCTGCCCAATAGCAAACCCATGGCCATTCGTACAATGGAGAATTGACATCCTTCTAACATTTCCACTGGCTACTAAACAGTGAAAGTTTCTGGTTGTGGCTATCGACTACTTCAACAAGTGGATAGAAGCAGAATCATTAGGCCAGATCATTAGTGAAAGAAGCAAAATTTAATGTAGATGTCTATCATCACTAAATTCGGTGTGCCCCACGTTCTAATTACCGACAATGGCAAACAATTTGATAACAAAAGTTTCTAAAACTTTTGCAATAGATTGGAAATCTAACATCGTTTCACCTCCGTCACATACCTACAAGCCAATAGTCTCGCTGAAATAATGAACCGAACAATCTTACAAAGACTAATGGCTATACTGGATAAAGTTAAAAGTTGCTAGGTAAATGAGTTCTGTAGTATCCTCCGAGTCTATAGAATAACGCCCCGAAGGGTAATGGGAGAAACATCATTCAATCTAATTTACAGCTATGAAGTAGTGATACCAGTGAAAATTAGCATTCATTTATTTTGAGTAGATCAATACGAGTACGGGTGGAATGAGCTTTCATTACGTGAACAGTTAGATTTGCTCTTCGAATTGTGAGAAACTGCGTCTGCTTGAATGACAGCTTATCAACAACAAATGACGCGATACTATAATAGGCAGATCAAGACTAGAATGTTTAAACTAAGTGATCCAGTGTTAAGGAAGATAGAAACCACTGGTTAACCATAACTGGGGGCAAACTAGCACCCAATTGGAAAGACCCTTACCAGGTACGCTTGAAAGTTTGTTTGGGGACATATTGACTAAATCACCTAGAAGGCTCAATCGTGCCTAGAACTTGGAACTCTGAAAACCTATACATCTACTATTAATGATGATTGTCACTCTCTCATGGGAACATGCTCTGCTCTGTACCTAGTCAAAAGGTCAAGTTAGACCTTTACGGTCCTCTATCCTGTTATACTATCCTATCTACCAACTGATCTGTTTCTATATCTATGTTTTTTAAAACATGTTGTCAATAAGGGATATATCTCTCCGACAGGTAAACATGACCCATCCTACTATTTGAACTCTCATGATCAAATGTTATATTGAACGTAACGTATCGTCAAAAAAGTGATATTTTCCCGACGGGTAAATATGGTCCATCCTATTATTTGAACTCTCTTGACCGAATGTTCTATCAAATGTAGCATGCCATCAATAAATGATGTATTTTCACGATGGATAGATATGATCCATCCTATCGTTTGAACTATTTTGATCGAGTGTTCTATCAAACGTAACGTATCGTCAATATAGGATGTATTTCCCCAATGGGTAGACACAACACATCCTATCATTTGAACTCTCTTAACTGAATGTTCTATCGAACGTAGCATGCCGTCGATAAGGGACACATCGGATATATCCCCTCGATGGGTAGACACAGTCCATACTTTTAATTAAACTTTTGAAATGAAATAATCGATGTTTAAGCACACATAATCTACTAAGGAAAATGTCAGTTGAACGATTCAAATGTGTTGAGAAGTATTATGCTTTACCTCGTAGGTATAAGAAAGTAGTACAATTTTCAAGAAGAAAAGACAAAAAATTCATCCGCTAATATTGTTACAAGGTAGATAGATAAAGATGAAATGAGAAATACAAAGTTCGATACAAGACAAAAGAGACATCATACAATTGGAGAAAATTACAAAATTTTTACTTGAGAAGCTGGAAAGGATTTTAAAAGGGTGGGAGAAGGCCAAGGAGAGGCAAAAAAGATGCATCAAATTTCACACTTTCTCCATTGTATGATCTCTTCCGATCTCTCAACTCCTTTTATCGCCCTACTAGAAAAATGCTAAGGCTGAATGATGATTTTGACCTTGAGAAGAGAGTTTCTCATGCGAATAAAAATCTCTCCCCTCACATGGGCAGAATCCTGATAGAACCCTGACAAAGTCCACCATAAAGCCGGGATTCCAAGCGACATGATAAAATCTTGTATCGGCAATCCCATCCTTGATAGAACCTCACATCGACAGAAATCTTCTAAACCACTAGGTTTTGTGGTTCAAAACCTATATTCAAGTTGTCTCTTGAAAGCACCGACTCTCAATAAAAGGAACTCATAAAGTCACTTTCAGATTACTCGAAATCACATCAAGACAGTACTGAAATCCCCTCTTTTATTTATAATCGTGAAGGCAACGAATGAAGAATTTGAACTCTCCAACTTACCACATAGCATTTATCTAGTGATTACTTATTTGGTGGTTACCTCCATTAATACCCTTGTGACCTTTCAAGTAGTAACCCTTATACTTACTCTTTATGCTATTTTTTTTTAAATGACACAAGGAATAGGGAGTAAATGATGATATATGACCCAAAGGCCTCTTGTCATAGAATTTAAGCCTATGATTCAATAGATTATGAGAATGGACTGAATCTCCCAGAGGGTGAGCGTGGTCCAAATTTACCCCTCGGTGCTCGGTATCTGGACAACTCAAATCAATATTCGACTTTCCTTAAATCACAGAACGTCTCGTAATTAGTAAGGAGGCTCTGAATCCTAATTAATAAAGAAAGGAATCCCTTGACAGCTAGAACTTTCTAAATAAAAAGAATTCTAAATCTTATGGAAATTTTTTCCTAAAGGACCCTATGATCTTAGGACACTTTCATATGAAAAGTAGAGTTTCAATACTCCATATGCATATGAGCCTCATAAAAGCAACCTATATATACACATCATAAGGTCACTAGTTAGGTATGTTCTCTTAACTCACACATAGCACACAGAGGCAATACGAAACTTTCATTCAAATTGTTTCTTTTTTCGAAAATCACTCTTTGACTTGAGCGTCAAAATATTCCACGTCGAAACACTCTCCGACATTTTTTGCAGGTCTCATTGATTAAGATTGCCCAATGGTTAGTCATCCTATTAAACTCAATATAGTTATCATCTGTAGAGTACAACCAACATCCAACAGGACACGTCATACATATAAGAGGTTTTATGTTCTCAACAACTTCCCTTATGAGAGCATATACCTGAAGGATGAGAAAGTTGAGGCTTTTCTGGTGCATGTTGGGATGGGAACGGGTGGACAAGTTCGGAAACCCATTTAAGAACCAAGGTTAGATCATCTATATGATCCAATCTTCTCTCAGGCAGCTCGCTCTCTGTATCATGGGGGTGAGTTTGGCAACCATGATGGAGTGGTCCATGATATGATGGATATTTTAGCACCAGGCTTAGTTATTTGTGGTAGTAGTATTGTTGGCTTTAATTAAACTATTGAAGCCAAATCTGAGAAGGCGGATTCTAACTTTTCTTGGTTGGTCAAAGGTGCGAGTGTCTTGCTTCAATAAGCAAGGCGACCCAAGTGCAGACGAAGGTTGGATGAAGCCAAGTTCCCATGCACTCAAGCATGCAAATAGGTTCAAATCGAGGCATGTTTGTGGAAATCAATACTTGTAATATATTACTAACCATGGAAGCTGTAATACATGAATCGCCTCTCCAGTAATCATCGGTGTTTTGAAATATGGATCGGACCAGCTAGTCTGGTTAGGAATCGGACAAACAGCCAATCTGGGTTTTCTAAGATAGCTAGAATTTTAAAAAAAATGATCAAAATTCAGATTGAACTGAGAATTGACCAACTCGATTTTTTTTTTCATTTGTGAGAAAATAAAAAAATTGCACTTGTCTGAACCCAAACTAATGCAATTAAGAGCATGAGTGGTCGTTGCCACTAGACAATAGCATTAGGTTGTCTTAGCTTTCCCCTTTTTTTGAGATAAAAATACACAAAAATATATACGCATCACTAAATTATTATTTTTTTAAATTTTTTATTAATATTATATATTTTGAATATGAATTGATAAATATTTATAATTATATATATAGATTTTTTATATTATTAATATATTATAATTTAAATTTATTTATGATATGATATTAAATCTTGTTATCCGATTTGATTGGCTTAATTGGGTGATCATTGATATCATGATACGTACTCAATTTCGGATTTTAAAACACTGGTAATCACTGCTTTTGTGCCAGGAAAATCTTTATACCAGGGAAGATTGGTCATCTTTATCATCTTTTTTTTTTTTTCGCTGTGGTCTGAGGATTTTATTATCATTATTTAAGAAAAAATATAGGAAACCTATTAAATAGGCGCATGTTCCCATAATGAGAAAATGAAATAACTTAGCGTTCATTTATTTAATTTAATATGTTGACAGATGTTATATAAATACTATTTGACATATTTTTTATGAACGGGATGTAAAATCTCTTTTATTTTTATTAAATATATATAAATAAAAAAATATTTTTAAAGAAAAATCAAAATTTTCTAAGATAATATAAAATAATTAATATATTAACAAAATTTTATGAAAATCTCTTTTTTTTTTTTTTTAAATCATAATTTGAATATGAAATTATTATATTGATGTTGAAAGAAATGATTGTGACGAATGAATTATCCCTTTAATATATTAAAATCTCTCTCTTTTCTTCCCTGCGGAGTTACATAATGACATCAAATAAAGAGAGAGTAGACTATAAGATTAGGATAATTAGACAATATACCTTGATTGCATTTTCTGCAAAGAAAGATGACATCCCCGAAACACGATTTCCCCAAAAAAATAAAATAAATAAATAAAAAAACCAATGGCTAATGTCACAAACCCATTTCCTACGCATCCCCGACACCAACCTTTAAACCCCGCTGCTTGTCTCCCCCTTCAAAACTCCCCCTTAGAGTGTCTTCTACCCCGAGATTTTTTCCTCCATAAAAAAGAAAACGAAAAAAAAAAGAAAAAAGAAAAAACTATTATGATCACCCAAATTTCTCTCGTTCGTCTTCTTCTTCTCTGTATTTTCTCTCTCTCACCTTCTCTTTCCTCCCCAGTTTCTGTCTCTGTAACCCCAAAAACTCCATCCAGATCTGGGGATTCAGTCACGGTCAAATGGTCGGGCGTTGACTCCCCTTCGGTCCTTGACTGGCTAGGAATATACTCTCCCCCCGATTCTTCCTCCGACAACTTCATCGGATACGTTTTCTTAAATTCTTCGTCTGAATGGAAATCCGGGTCGGGTCAGGTCACCCTCCCTCTCGTCAACCTCAGGTCAAATTACGAGTTTCGGATATTCCGGTGGACCCCGGACGAAATTAACCCCAAAAAGCTCGACCATGACCATAATCCATTACCAGGTACAAAGCATTTGCTGGGTAGGTCCGAGGAAGTCGGGTTTGAGAACCGGTTCGCTCCGGGCCAGGTCCATTTGGCGTTCACGGAGAGCGATGATGAGATGAGGGTTATGTTTGTGGCAGGTGATGGAGAGGAGAGGTTTGTGAAGTATGGATCGAGGAGAGATCAGATGGGGGAGAGTGTAGGGACTGCGGTGAGGAGGTACGAGAGAGAGCACATGTGTGATTCTCCGGCTAATGAGTCTATCGGGTGGAGAGATCCTGGGTTTATGCATGATGGGGTTATGAAAAATTTGAAGAAGGGAAAGAGGTATTATTACAAGGTCGGTCTATTCCCCCCCCCCCTCCTCCTTTTAATTTTATGGGTTTTGATTGGTTGGTGCCTTTATATCTTTGTTGCTTTTTTGCTGTAAACGGGTCTTTTGGATTCCTTTGAAATTGGATCCCCACCCCCCGGAAAAAGAAAAAAGAAAATTTGTTGTGGTGGTTTTGATTTAATTTGTTTGCTTCATTTGATAAGTTGGATTGCTCTGATTATCGTATGGGGTTACTTAATCTTTTGTTTGTCAAATGCATCTTTTTTGATTTAAGTGAAATTATGTGATCGTTGAAATCCATCCTCTTTTCTCTCGGGGTCATGTGGAAGAACGGTTTATTTTCTTGCTCTCACTGGGCCTTTTCTATGTAATTTATCTTTGCAAATATGTTAGGGTAGCTTCTATGTTTGAGGTACGATCTTTCTGGTGAATAAATTTGGGTTATCACTTGATGAGTGCGTTGATATTTATTGCAAATTTTTTTGTGGAAGTTCTGGTTACTTGAATATGAAGTCATATGGTGATGTGTACAGCATAGTTCTTGTTAATTGATCTTGTGATTCTTGTTTGCATCAACACCGGCCTAATCTGATGTTCGACGGGGGCTTCTGTTCAATAGTGCTTTATATGCCGTATCATTATAAATGATTGATCAAGCATGCGACTTCTATTTATTGGTCAGTTTTAACTTTAGGGTTCGGTTTGATGCCCTTTAAAGCAAAGTTCTCTGTCTAGGTTGATTGAAGCCTTTTCCCTTTTGTGCGACTTGTTTTGCCTTTTCTTTTAAGTTGCAAAGTTCAAATATAAGATTTTCCTGTTTAAAGTCCTCTTACAATTATTGTTGTTATTAGCTTGATTTAGATGTCATGGTTAAATAACTGTTTTGTTTGCAATAGGTTGGGAGTGATGCAGGAGGGTGGAGTGAGACTTATAGCTTTGTGTCACGGAACGAGGATTCAGATGAAACAATAGCTTTTCTATTTGGAGATATGGGTGCAGCAACACCCTACTCAACTTTTCTTCGCACACAAGAAGAAAGCTTATCAACCATAAAGTGGATCCTCCGTGATCTTGAAGCTCTTGGTGACAAGCCTGCTTTCATCTCACATGTTGGAGATATTAGCTATGCAAGAGGCTATTCATGGTTGTGGGATACATTTTTCACTCAGATTGAGCCTGTTGCTTCGAAAGTTGCTTACCATGTCTGCATTGGTAATCATGAGTATGATTGGCCATTACAACCTTGGAAGGGCAACTGGTCCCAACCTGTTTATGGAAAAGATGGTGGTGGTGAATGTGGAGTGCCCTATAGCCTCAAGTTCCACATGCCTGGAAACTCTTCTGAACCAACTGGAACCCATGCTCCTGCCACTGAAAACCTATACTACTCATTTGATATGGGAGCAGTGCACTTCCTTTATATATCAACGGAGACGAACTTCTTTCCAGGTAGTAATCAATATAACTTCATTAAGCATGACCTGGAGACAGTAGATAGGAAGAAAACTCCCTTTGTGGTTGTCCAGGGGCACAGACCAATGTATACAACAAGCAATGAAAATAGGGACACTTCAATGAGGGAGAGTATGCTTGAGCACTTGGAACCTTTGTTAGTGAAGAACAAGGTGAGCCTCGCATTATGGGGACATGTCCACAGATATGAGAGGTTTTGTCCTTTGAATAACTTCACTTGTGCAAGCATGGACAGGAATGATGAGAAAATCGAGGCTTTTCCCGTGCATGTTGTGATTGGAATGGCTGGACAGGACTGGCAAAGAATCTGGACACCAAGGGCCAATCACCCAAATGACCCAATCTTCCCTCAGCCTGCTCGATCTTTGTATCGTGGAGGTGAGTTTGGGTACACTAGGCTGGTTGCTACGAAAGAGAGACTTACATTTTCTTATGTAGGCAACCATGATGGAGAGGAGCATGATATGATGGTAATATTAGCAAATGGCCAAGTTATTAGTGGTGGAAATGCTGTGCTTAGTCAAAATATGAATGCCAAAGATGAGAAGATGGAGTCTAACAAGGTGTTTAACTTTTCCTGGTATGTCAAAGCTGCAAGTGTCTTGGTGCTTGGGGCTTTTATTGGTTACGTTGTTGGCTTGATATCTCATGCAAGGAGAGAAAATGGCTCAAAAAGTGACTGGGCTCCAGTGAAGACTGAGGTTATAGGAATATCGAGTATTTAACTAAACAGATTGGCTATGTTAGAAAGAGGCACAAATTTCTTATGTAGTCAAACACGCAAGTTGGTACGGATCAAGGTATGTTTGTACACATCTACACATTTGTGGTCCTGGTGAACAAGACACTGCTGGAGGCACTTGTTTTCTGTTTATACTCGGCCGCTTCCTGGACATTCTGCAGGGTCTTGTGTCGGGTTGCACTGGCATTAGGCATACAACCGTACCTAATCTTGCCATTGTTGGCATTCCTTTTGTACATGTCTGTGTGATGTTATAATATACATTTTGAAAAATAAGTGTCTACTGCCGCTTTGACCGCCTGAATTGTATCTGGAGTACATTGCTGAAATCGTAAAGTCAATCCCAATTCCTACGAAGACATCTGATGACAGTGCAGAGCTTTTTTAAAACAAAACCTGACTTGATTTTTTGTTTTCTGTTTTTTTGGAAGGTGATTGACACACACACTGGGGTTGGTTCCACTCCTAACCTTCCCGACCCTCATTGAGGGGAAATTTGATCTCAAGATGTCCATACTATTTCTGAAAGTCTTTTACTGGTTTAAGGAGCTGATACCCCACCCCACATTAATTTTCTTTTATTATAGTTTGACCGGTGTGTTTCGGTGTAACATGTGGCATCCATAGAGGCCGATCCTTTCAAATTGTCAGCCTATATCAAGTATGGCAAGGACCCTAAACATGGAACTCTGAAGAAATTAGACAACTGTTTGGTTTACTGAATTTCTGGCACCATTTGAATAGTAGTTTTTCATGCCTGCAAATGGACAGCAGGCGCCAGTTCAGTCTGAAACAGCTGATATTTGCCTCTCAACTAAGGCAAAGGGGATATATGGAACTCTTTGCATATTTCCAGAAGGGAAAGAAATACACAAGAATCAAGACTTTATTCACGAAAATGGTATTTGTTTAAAATAAGGGGGAAATGGTCTCGCATTTCTTTCATGTAGGCCAGCCCTTGCAGTGAGAGGAGGCAAAAACTTGTAAACAAATCACTTTCGGCATTTCCTGAATCAGAAGCCGCTCACTTCCCAACTAAACGACGTGCCCGTTGATTAGCTCCTTTCATTCGGGAATTCAACTCATCAATATCGTCACTGAGATGATCAAGAGCTTTATTTTGCCTGCACTTACCAGAGTACGAATTCCATGTATTAGTTGAATGAACACATATGATCAGAAAACAGAAGGCATAAGGTGTTGAGAGCCAATAATATGCACTTTGCCAGCCTAATTATTTGTTGTGGACATTAGAGAAAGCTACATTTTTATTTTCACAGAAACCAAAACCTCCTATTCAGGGAAATGATAACATGCTTCTGCCCCTTACTAGTTCTTAATTGTATTTGTGCCTGCACTTCCCGGCCTATTTTTTTTAAGGTGGAAATATAGAAAGCAGAATTTTCCTCCAAAAAGCCTCCCCGTTCTGAGAAACTTGCAAAATAATTACTCCACTGGTACATATACATAAGATTTTCCTCTATCAACTACCTTAACTGTTCGAGTGTCAAAAGAAAAAAGAAATAAGGAACCATATGGCAATCCAGACAATCAACCTGAGAAAGTGATGCATGTGCTGAGTGCATCACCAGAGAGGCCAAAGCCAGCTTCTGTGGCCACAGTTTATAACAATGGAAACATTCGAACAATTCGGCTTCATCCAAACTAGGTCTCAGCAAAATATAGTTATCAACCATCTCTTTCTTATGGTATAGGCCAGATTAACCAAGTTAAAAATGAAAATAACATTTTCTTTTATCCGCAATGAAGCAAATTTAGGTTGTATGCGTAATAAGCTAGAGCAGAATAATATGCATGTCCTGTAAAGGCAGCAGATTTGACCTTTCGAGTTCTGTTCCCATTTCGACTGCCATGCCCTTTAGATCCCCCAAAATATTACTCAGATCAGAAAGCGCATCATCTTGCTTTGACTTCTCTAGCTGGTAGGAGAAATTCCACATAAAATTGGCAGTGAGATAACAATGAGAAAAAGTTGCTGCAGGCATATGAAAGTAAAATCCCAAACACTGACCTCAATTTTCTGCATGGCATTTGTAGGTTCAGGAGGAGGTGTTTTTGCACCCTTTCCTTTGGCAGCAGGAGCAAGACCCAGCTTTTCCCTCTGCTCAGGGTTGTGTTGCTTTCTATTAGATGCAGCGTCTGCTTACAGAATGCAGAAAACCAAACATAAGCCATGTCAAAACTGGTCCAGGAGATTTACACGTAGCAATTATTTAATTCTTTTCCCTGTCTTTTTTCCATTCTTGTGGAAAGAGGCTTTGACGGAGAAAGAGGCATACCATTTGTGATGGTAGGCCCTGTAATTGCTTTGCCCTTCTTTGGCTTCCATGGCATTGAAAACATGCCTCCGAGACTTCCCAAGAGCTTCTCTCCCTGGAATTATTGGTGCACAAAAACAGTATACTTACAATAAGCACTGGGGATTTTATTGGAATCTCGAAAAGCTAAAAACAGTAGAACCAACAGCTGGAGGTTGATGCAAGCCACGAGGAATTTTGCAATCATTTAACATAAAAACCTTTTTACTCTTAAGACATTCGTAATTGAATTAGGCATTCAATGATGGGCTGAATAAATGCCACTTAAGTAGTATGCCTCTTTTTGGGATGGATTTATTTCGCTTATAGAACTCCAAATCTAACTGCTTAAATTTAGGCCATGCATCAAAGATTCAGGCACCATTTGTTTCCTAATGAACTTTTGAATCTTCATATTACAGAGTCCAGCCCTTGAATTTGGTAATACAGACTCAGTTCGGTTGTTAGTTACATGCAACATCATAGAGTCACAAGATAGAAACTTGTATTATTGGAGTAGAGAGAAGATTTGTGCACGCTTCTTTTGTCTCCCACAGATTTTTATGCAAACCTGACGCTATCAGCTATTTTCCTTGGATATAAGCCGACCGTTATTACTGGTCCTTGTCATATTCATATACCCCAAAACCAACACTATCAATATATTTTTTTGAATATATAAATATGAACCCCAAAACCAAGCAGCATTAAATACAACCAAAACATAATCTTTCAAAATAATGGTCCTCAAACTGGAGTCCTATATTTTAAATAAGGTAAACCCAGAAAGTAATGAATAAAATATTCTAAGAACTCATTGTATGGATCTGCAGTTCAACAGCTTAAAATGATCTTATACTGTGCAAGTTGATGGAGATAATTCTTCTGTCCTAACACAAAAGGCGCTGTAATTAAACAACAAAATGGGAAGAGAGAGTAGAATTGGATATACCTTACTCAAATCTTGTTCAGTATTAGCCACCATCATATGTGTCCGAGTGATTTGCTCACCTTGCAGGTGCAAAGTCTCTAAAGTCTTGGTAGCATCCTCTCGAATATCCTCTGCAATTTTCAAGCAGCTGTTGACTGTCTTTGTTGTCTCCTCAGACTTATACACCGCATAATTCTCCAGCTCTTGTACACTTTGGTTCTCTAATCCTCCTGAATCCCGGAAGTCATTCTTGTATTTGTCTTTTGACCCTGCAGAACCAACATATGGTGACGAAGAAGCAGAAGAACCACCTCTGGGATTGTCATTGAAATTCGGGGTCACAAGTACTGGCTCAGACGAGGTCCGTCTGCCCTTAAGGTTTTGCTTCGATTCATCATCAGAATCGAAAGGGTTAGAGTCCGGATTAACTAAATTTTGCTTCTTGGGTTTGCTCATAAAGCCAAACATTTCGGCAGTGTGCGAAGATTCACGATCCTGGATTATATTCTTTTGCAGCCTAAAAAGGAATTGACAACCTAGAACAGAAAAACACGTAACAAGGGTTATATAAAAATTATCATAAAAATGCCATGGTAACAAGTCCTAGACAAACCAAAGGGAAAAATAAACGGAAATTTGGGAGAAACATTTTTGTAAACCCAGAAAATGCTTTTAGATATTATACCTAATTTACAAAAACAAACAATCAATAGACAACAATTGATAATAAAATTTGGAGTAGACAAAAAGCCCTAATTTGAAAAGTAAGAATAATCCAAAGGGAATCAGGATTTGGATAAAAGTGAAAGTTTCCCCCAAATTGCAGGAACAAGAAGATCTTGCACAATCTTCTGGGAACATACAGAAAAAATATTTGAAATTCAAAATGTGAAATAATCAGAGAAAAATCCAGACCTTAACCCTAAAAAATCAATACCCACAACACGAAATACAGGATTGACTGATTAGGAAACAAACCCCACAAAATTTACGACGCTGAAAGGCGAATTCAATCGAGATCGGTGAGAAAGACATGATCATAACGAATACCTGAGATTGCAGGGTTGATTCTTTAAACAAACCGAAGGAAGATATCAGCCAGATCGAGAGATCGAGAGAGAGAGAGAGAGAGAGAGAGAGAGAGTCAGGTCTCTGTTGTTTCTCTCTCTCTCCGTCAGTCTGTCTGTCTATCAAATCTGTTGGGCTTTCTTTTATCTCCATAAATCAAATAGATGAGAGGCGCCGCGGAAAAGCAGAAAGAGCTCTTTTGGGACTTGGGACTTTCTCTCTCCTCACTCTGACATTTTTCGACCGTTGGTAGATCCTCCTTCCAACGTTTCCATTTTTCTCACGTCCTCTGTGCAATAAAACAATATTTTATTTATAATGCACTAGTGGGAAACTGTGCGATCCACGGATGCCACTAATTTTATTTTTAAAATTTATTCATATTTTTATATATTTTTTTTCTTTTTTATCACTTTTTAATTTACCTATAATAATTTGTTAAAAAGATTTGTCAAATTAAATAATTTTCTAATTAAAAGGCAAAGGAAGGACATGTGATAAAGGGAAAAACATCGAAAGACCGTTCTTGCATGTGTGCATGAAAAATTATTCATTATCATCATAATAATGTTTTTAAAATAAATGCAAAATTATTAATAATATCTTTAATACAAAATATTAATATGTTGATAATATTAATTAGTTAACTGAAATGTTTTACTTTTATTTATAAAATCATTTATTATTGAAAAATTATTTTTATTAAAAAATTATCAATAACATAAGATATAATTAAAATAAATAAAGATTTTTTTCCCAATTTTTTTTTTTCTAAAAAATCAAGTGGATGACAAGAAATGGAAAAGTGTTGCAACAAAAGAACCATAGGAGATCATGAAATTTCCCATAATTCTCTTTCTAAAAGGAAATTTACTAATCCCCAAATTTTCTCAACTAATGATTAATGGAACTTTGAACAGCGGCCCCGAAAAGGTCCAGCGCAAAAGCAAGAAGGGAACCTTTCGTGCCTGACGTCTCTTCTACTTTCCCAATTTGCCCCTCATCGTTTCACGGAATTACCAACTCTTCTGCAACGCATTCCTCCTGCGGTGGTTGTATTTTTGTGATTAAGTCTGTCGAAGGAGAGTGTTTTGGGACTTGTGTTATCATCCGAAATATCTAACGGTCATTTTGTCCGCTGACGGGGAGAGAGAGAGGGGAAAGGAGAGAAACGACGTGAGCTTCCGACATACATATAAGAGTGCTCAAAAAAAGAATAAAAAGGCAAAAATCAACTCTCACTCTCACTCACACAATTTCAGTTAATCTAGAGAGAGAGAGAGAGAGAGAGAGAGAGAGAGAGAGAGGTAGAGAGGAGGGTTTCATTCAATGGCGAGTTCACCGTTCTCTGCAATTTCAAACCAAATAAAACCATTCTCACACCACAACTCTCTCTCAAGCTTCGACAAAACCAAACCTCTCGCTTTTCTTATCCGAAGCGAAAATTCTCATTCAAGAATGTCGCAAGCAGTCAAAAACAACGACAACCAGGAGATCCAGTCATCGATCAAGGTTTCCACCTCTCCCTCTCTCTCTATACAATGTGTTTGATTGATTAATTTGAAAATTTGCAGATACTTCTCTCAATGGATTTGTACCTGATTCGTCATCAATCGCTTCAAGCATCAAATACCACGCGGAGTTCACTCCGTCTTTCTCGCCTGAGAAATTCGATCCCTTAAAGGCATACATTGCCACTGCATAGAGTGTCGTGATACGCTTATTATAAACTGGAATGCTACAGATGATTACTATGAGAAGATGAATGTGAAGCAGGCTTATTTTTTGTCAATGGAGTATTTGCAGGTTAATTCCCCTATTTATTCGCCTTTTGGTTTGCAAAAAGTGAAATTAGTATTTTGGTCAATTTAGTGGTCAATGAGTTTAGTTTTTGATGTGATTATGTGCTTTCTTTCCAGGATTGGATATTACGGGGGCTTATGCTGAGGCTTTGAGTAAATCAGGGCACAATTTAGAGGATGTTGTTTCACGGATTTGGTACTGATCTGTTTTGTCATTCCCTGTATTCATCGAACACCAGTTTTGTGTCTCTGTAAGTTTACTTGAATTGTAGGGGTAGACTGGTCGGTTGAAATGATATGGATGCGTAGATGGATATACTGTGGTTGTTACCCGTGATGAAACTGTGACATTGCTTCATATCATCAAAAGCAAGAGCTGCCACTACATAATAGTATGATGGTGGAAGAAGTATTGCCCTGGAGGCGTAAGCGGACAGAGAATGTTTGATAGTTTTGTTTCTTAGCAATAAGTGATAGTTAGGTTGGAACTTTGATACTTGTAAGGATTGTCTTCTCCTACACACTCTTGAAGTCTATGCCTATAGTAATAGGTGCAGTGTTCTTTTTTGCAATGCGTCTATAAATTTTGTGCAAATTCTTTGAACCACGAAAGTTCTCGGTTACGTTTTACAGGAGCCAGATGCTGCACTTGGAAATGGGGGTTTAGGACGCCTTGCCTCGTGCTTCTTGGACTTTGGCAACCCTAAACTATCCTGCGTGAGGTTATGGACTTAGATACATGTATGGTTTGTTTAAACAACACATTACCAAAGATGACTAGGAAGAAGTTGCAGAAAATTGGCTCACGGTATGACTTATTTCTGCTAATTGTAAGTGACTTGTCTTCATGCAGATTCATTCTACGCTTTCAAGTTCTTAAATAAATTCATTCTACGATTCTTATTTCTCCCGTTTGTCATATCAGTATGAGTCCCCCCTCTTTTTTTATTTATAGCCTTTTTTAAAATTTTGGACCCCCTGGGAATTTGAAAAAATGTTGTTTTCTTCTTAATTTACGGGGAAGTTAAATCAGGACCTGATGGGGGAAAAAAAAAGAGTGGGTTGGAGGGGAAGAGATAACGGCTGTCGCATATGATGTCCCTATTCCAGGTTTCAAAACACAAACCACGTTAAATCTTCGTAAGTTGCATCCAAAGATTTTGACCATGCCGAAGCCTATGAGGCCCTGACAAATGCTGAAAAGGTTTGAGCAAATTTTACAATACAACTCTATTTTGACTTCCATGACTATGCATTGAAGTGTTGGGCATTAACTTCCATTTGTTATCTCACGTGCACATAGAAAGCGAATGAAAGATAGTCGGGCCTTGATCATAAGAATCAGAAGCAATATCATATGAATTACCATTAATCTGCAGGAATATAATATGGATTAACTTCTTATTTTGTTTCCATGCCATGGGCATCAGTATCTCTGACAAACGGAGTTTGTCATATACAACAACCTAGGCCTTCTATCCCAAATTTTGGGGTCAGCCAGGTTTTCACCGTGTCAAATCCTGAATCAGCAGCAATATAATATGGATTACCATTAATCAGCAGGAATATAATATGGATTAACTTCTTATTTTGTTTCCATGACATGGGCATCAGTATCTCTGACAAACGATTTTCACCGTGTCATATACAATAATAACCTAACCTTCTATCTCAAATTTTGGGGTCAGCCAGGTTTTCACTGTGTCATATCCTGAACAGATTTGCTATATATTGTACCCTGGGGATGGAACAGTGGAGGCAAAGATTCTTCGGCTGAAGCGGCAATATGTGCTATGCTCTGCTTCTTTCCAGGATATAATTGTGCGTTTTGAGAGAAGATCAGGAAAGCACTTGTGTGGGAAACCTTCCCAGAGAAGGTTGCAGTACAGATGAATGACACTCGCCCAACTCTTTGCATTCCAGAGTTGATTAGATGATTGATTGATGAGAAGGGTTTGAGCTGGAAGGAGGCTTGGGCTATTACTCAAAGGTGCTTCCTCTTTTCTTTTGTTTCAAGATTTTCAAAATTCATTCCTTGATTTCCTGTAGATCATACATGTTATGCTTCATATGTACCATGCATGCTCTATATTCTGTGCTGGGCTCTCTCTCTCTCTCTCTCCGTTTGTGTGTACATGTGCTTCCTTTTTTCTTTTGTTTCAAGATTCTGAAAATTCATTCCTTGATTTCATGTAGATCATTCATGTTTTGCTTCATACATACCATGCATGCTTTATGTTCTTTGCTGGGCTCTCTCTCTCTCTCTCTCTCTCTCTCTGTGTTTGTATATGTGCAGCCAAGTCCACGAACTGTTGGACAGAGTAAAACCCAATCATTAGGATGGTTGATGGGAAGCTTTCCTACTGCTGTTTGTTTTATAAATTATTTGCACATGGAACTTGTGTCACTTTGCACATCAAGGATACTGAAGTCTGTAGTAAAAGAGTAGATGGTAACTAAATAGAAGATAGTCTTTTAAGTTGATTTTAGAATTTTTTATGACTTTCTTCCAGAACAGTAGCATACAAAAACCACACAGTTCTTCCTGAGGCTCTGGAGAAATGGAGTTTTGAGCTCAAGCAGCACTTGCTTCCTTCGACTTTTTGAGGTTGTCAAAATGATTGATGAAGAGGTACAATCATATTCAAAATTAACTGCTATCATTTGGCCCATCGTTTTTAACCCTTGATTTTCATTATGTGGATATGATCAATGTTCTCCATATTTGGTCTTGAGTTGAATTACTATAAACTCAACTCTGATGTTTTTACAGCTTATTCATTCAATAATTGCGGAGTATGGTTTGGAGGATCTTGAGTTGTTGCAAGAGAAGCTGAAAGAAATTAGGATTTTAGACAACCTTGAGCTACCTGCCTCAGTGATTGAATGACTTCATGGATCAAAAGAACCCAAAAGCCCTGCTGTTGAACCCATAGAAGAAATAGAAATTCCCGATGAAGGAAGTAAACCAGGTGATGAAGAAGATCAATCTGATGAATAGGAGATTGAGAAGACGGTGAAGGTGATATTTGACCCAGATCGTAAACTGCCTAAATTGGTCCGAATGGCCAATCTTTGTGTTGTTGGTGGACATGCTGTTAATGGGGTTGCAGAGATTCATAGTGCAATAGTAAAATAAGTATTTAACGAATTTTACATGGTACGCCTATCAACATGGTCCTTGTGGGCTTCCTTATAACTTTAGTAGCTTGAAGCATTCTTGTTCCAACATGGTGAACTTCTCATGTCTTTAACTTTCAGGAATTTCTTTCTGGTAGTTTTGGCCTGAAAATTTTCAAAATAAAACTAATGGAGTGACAGCAAGGAGATGGATACTATTTTGCAACCCAGAGCTAAGTAGAACTATAACAAAATGGACTGGTACAAGGAGTTATAATAAAACAAAATGATCATAATGACTTGCTCTAAAATTCGAAAACCGTTTACCTTCTGTAGTTACATCTCCCCCTTCCCCCAATTTCAGTACTGCTGGGATGGAAGCTGGTGGAACTAGCAATATGAAGTTTGCAATGAATGGATGCATATTAATTGGAACCTTAGATGGGGCTAATGTTGAAATAAGGCGAGAGGTTGGAGGAAATAATTTCTTTCTTTGATGAGATTTCTGGACTAAGAAAAGAAAGGGCTGAGGGAAAGGTCAGATTATTTGTCTAGATATTTTGTTTATTTCTGCTGTTCTATTTTTGCCATTATTCTCTTCTTTTCAAATCCAAATCTGGTTTTGAGATCAAAGTCCCAGCAAGGACTTCAATTTTGAAAATTCCAGTAGTAGGAACCTGGGAAACCAGTGGATGTTATCTGGTTTCTTCCTTCATTTTATCTTGGCAGTGAAATCATACATTTGAAAATTTCCAAAATGAAATAGATGTTCTCCCTTTGGTCAACCAAGAAAAGGAAGCATAATTATGATCTTTTTACAATCTAATTTCATCTCCCACAGTTCATTCCTGATCCATGATTTGAAGAAGTAAAGGCATTTGTTGGAAGTGGTGTTTTTGGTCCTTACAACTATGAAGAACTGAAGGGATCCTTGGAAGGAAATGAAGGCTATTGTCGTGCTAAGTATTTTCTTGTTCAAAAGAACTTTCCAAGTTACACTGAGTGCCAAGAATTGGTTGATGAGGCCTACCAAGACCAGAAAGTAGGTAATTGCTGCTTTTATGTGGACAGAAAATAAACCCGGTGTCCACGTCAATTACTGAAGTCACTTGTTTTCTTGTTTATGAGATATCTGTTATAAACGTATGTAAATATAAGATTTGCATTTTTTTTTTTTTTTGTAGTTCACTCATGCATAAAATGGACAAATAGATGATGAGACAAGTTCTATATCTAGTTTGATTGGTCAATGTCAAGGTGCTCTCCAGTCTATATACGTATGGTTTAATGATGTCATTTTTTTGTTTTTGGAATGAACATGAATCTGATGCCCCTGAAAAGTGTAAAGAAGCAATATCTATCTGAATTGCAAGTAAATTTAAACTAAATCAATCAGTATCACCAAAAGGCATATGTGCTGACAGTAGCATTGTTTCTAAATGCCAAAGCATGCATGTTTGATACCCTTTTATCTATTGGATATTTATTACCTTACATTGTCTATTTGCCTCGAGTTCCAGAAATGGACAAGAATGTCCATCCTGAACACAGCTGGTTCATACAAGTTCAGCAGTGACCGGACAATTCATGAATACACCAGAACGTATGGAGGATTGATCCTGTTGTATTACCTTAGACAAAGAGGGATGCTAACACAAAATTCTGTCCGCCAGATACTACTACCACTCAATTTTTTGGTAGGTATTTTGCAAGATGCAAATATATATATATATATATATATATTGGTTGCTAAGTCAGCAAAAGAGGACTGAATTCAGTTCCTCCCCATGTGAAGTTTCTTTCATGGATGAGTATAATGTATTTGTTTGTGAATAATTATGAAATTTGTGAATATTTGCATGGTTCTTTATTTAGCTTCGTGGTTCATGGTTGAGGATCCCGAATGCTCATGGTTGAGAAGCTCATGTGAGGGGTGTATTTTTTGGCTGGCGAGCAGAATGCAATAACCAAACCAAAAGAAAAGTAGACTGCATTTTTTTTTGGGGGGGGGGGGGTGGGTTATTGTATGACGTCATTTTCCTCTTAAGCCATTAATTTTTTCTTCCGCATCTCTCTGCAGCTCTTCGTCAGGGAGCAGGATTATTGCTGCTCCAAATCAATTGTCATCAACAGGCTGGTGAAAATTTTGTTGTTTGCTGCTCTTTGGTGGCAATTAGCCTGCAAGTACAAGTATTATTCAGGACTCTCGCCAGGTGACTCTTTTAAAGTTTTCACCGTCTACTCATTGATCCAATGAAGAGATTGTCATTTCCTCAATGAATAGTTCGATTTATGCATGCCAAAATAAATGTATTGAGCTCAGCCATTTCATATTGTTTTCTCAAGCTTCTGTTTATTTTACTTCCGCCGAATGCATTAGGCATGCATCTTGGAAGTGGTAGCATCCCATCAAATCACCTTAATTTGGTTTTCTCCTTCCAAAAGCTCAATATATAAATTTATTACTATTTCAAAATTATTTATTCCGGGAATTGGGATGATCCAATTGTGCCTTGGCTAATACTTGAACACTAAGGGCTCAAGAAAAAGATAAAGAAAAATATGGGAAGGTATTTCCAGGATTTTTTTTAAAAAAAAAAAGACAAAAGAAGAAGAAGAAGAAGAAGAAGAAATAAATCTGTCCAGTTAAAAACTTCTATTACAATATGGATTCTTGGAGATAGATGGAAAGCAACCTGAAATCTCGATAAAAGCAAAGGAGTAGCCCCAAAGGAGGAAGCCAATCAGCCAAAGAGAACAAATGCCTGACAAAAGCATCAGAACCAAAAACCCCACAACTAACAAAACCAAAAGACACAGAGATAGAGGAAAAAATGATAATTTATTATTCTGATATATTTATGCTCACCCATTGGACGTAGATAATTATAAACAATTTCAGTTGCTATGTAAACACTGTAGCAGCTGCTTTATTTTCCTTCAATTGTTGCCTGTACCATGAACCACTGTAATGGGCTTGCTATATCTGAACTATCAATTCTAAGCTTCAATTAGGCTTATGCTTATGGGCCCTGTTAGGATTTTTACTGGCATCAAATTCTATGGAATAGAATCCATTTCCTAGGGCCCTCCACTTCTCTCTCAGAGAGCCATCTTGTTGGTTTCTGTGAAACTATCCATCTTATTGGCTGCAACCGAGACTCTATTGTTCAAGTCACATCAAGCACATAATCTCTACCGTAGCATCTTCCTCTTTCCATCCAGCTATAATTTCAAGGATCGATCATTTTCACTGGGTACATTTAATAATTTCTATTTGTATGCAACTAGTTCCAACTTTGAAATGTTCCATTTCCGGACTTGGTCATCTTTTTCTTGAACTAGTTTGACAAAGACATTTACTGGAATGAGTTGATGCAAGTGTCCATAATGGTAGTTTTCTTCATAGGTGGACCTTTTCTTGGTTAGAAAAGCCGGAAAGAGAACCTATTAAAGAATTCTTTTTCGAACCCCAAAAAGAAAAAGTGCTGCGAGTCATAACTGGCCTAGCATTCATTGGATAAAAATGGAGACATGTATAGTAAAATGCAGAGTAATGTATACTTTGGAATCACTCCTTTTGAAAAGTTGGTTTCAAAGCTTATCTTCCCAATGTCACATTGACATGAATGAATAACTCACCTAAGACCTAGAGTCCCTAGACCCAGAAGTCTTAGTGCAACACATCACTTTTTGGTACATATGAAAAAGGTATTCCCTTATTATATGCTTTGTGGCTCAATGTCATGAATATTTGGCCATCTTTCATTTCTCATGTAGACTACAACATACAGAAACACACAGAGTAACATTTTGTTGAAAGGAAAACGCAAGTTGAAGGCTAATAGATTTGAGGTCAAATCAAGAGACAGCACCCGCAGAGTTCTTAAGCTAATTATGGATATAGAACAAACTCATAGTTCATCCCATATTCTAATAACGTGATCCGAGAGAGATTATTTTATTAGAGAGATGGAATTTCTAATGTAACAGAGTGCGCCACAGTGCTTGGGAGGGTTTTCGCTGTCCTTGTTGGTAAGAAATCCCAGCCTTTCTTGCTTTAGGGAGCGTGAAACTGGGTTAATTTTGGAGAAATGTCCAGTGAAAGATAAATAACTTCCTTCAATACTGGAGAGATTGTATGTGTAACCGTACTTTTTTTTTCCCCCAAGTCTTTTCCTACTATCATCCACTCTGGCAAGCTCATTCCTTGAGGACAAAGCCACAGAATTTGCAGTTAATGTATATTGGATAAAGTGACCTCTTAAATCACATGTTTCTTTGTTGTGTAACTAAAAGTTGAAAAGATTCCCATGAAGTTCCACAAAAGTGTTCAGCTTCATGCATTTGTGTTTGTTCACTTGGCAATTTGCTCTGGGGTGAGCAGTTCAGATTCTTTTTTCTTTTTTAGGGATACAATTCTGCATACCTACATACGTGCACAAGTTGGTGAGCACATATTTTACACATAGGTTTTGTCAGTGTCACTTTCAAAGTGAGATTCACAGAATGGGCACAAAGATTAGTTGATCAAGTTAGAGCCGTGACCAAAAAAACCCTCCACGCCATACCACCGCCACTAAGATGCAATGATGATTTATTTGGGTGCAAATGAGAGAGTCTCCATATTGGTACTGTCGATGATGATATGACAAGGTTCCAGGTTCCATAGTTGGTGTGGGCACCAAACCTTCTCACCCCTCTTTCCTGTTCCTCCTCTCTTAATGGCATGGCTGTTGATTGTTACTCTTCTCCTTTGTTTAG
The DNA here is from genome assembly GCA_037126225.1 of Dillenia turbinata. Taxonomy (NCBI): domain Eukaryota; kingdom Viridiplantae; phylum Streptophyta; class Magnoliopsida; order Dilleniales; family Dilleniaceae; genus Dillenia; species Dillenia turbinata. Next base: position 6,541,962 of record JBAMMX010000011.1, read on the forward strand.
TCATTCATGTTACTAAGAGTACCGCTTACATCTCCCTACTGTCATCCCAACTTTGTTGGTTTGCACTCCCTTGGTTTTGTGTATGTGCATAACATGTGAATGCATTTGTATGTGTACATGATACTAAATGTAGCATGCATCTCTGTTTATACAAACAGATAAAGGTAGGACTATTGCTGATTCTGGTGCATCTTATGGCTGGAAGAGTATAGCGCATGCATGTACAAATTAGACACTGCATACAGCCAAGAGAAAGTCATTGAAGTGGTTGCGTGTAGATGACGATCTCAAACAGCTATACTATTTTGTGTGGACCCTTTCTCCGTCACAACAAGGGCCCATACCCAAGTTTGAAAGTTAAAAGGATCTTTATGGTCTTCTGAAGCAAAAATTTCAAATTCTCTAAGCTAGTTGAAGGGAAAATATATATTAACGTAACATCTTAAGGGGATAGTTTAGCGATCACAATTTCTCTCTCTCAACTCGATGATCTCGAGTTTAAATCCCAATATAACAGGAAAAAAAAATTTATTAAACTCCCCCCTACAGTTTTGTACTCTTTCAAAAGGGTTTACGATTTTTATTGCCAGATTTTCCTCAGGGACTATCCATTTGAGGGTTTGCAGTCACTTCTCATGCTTTTTAGATTAAAGATCAGTGGTGGTAATTCTGTTCGGATTCATCATTAACACTTTAGTCAGACTCTCATTATCACAATGCTGATATCTCAACAAATGATTACCACAGCATTGGGTTTGCCTTTCAAGCTGCAATTTATTGCTTATAAGGTCGGCATTTCCCACACTCTTCATTCCTTTTTAACCTAAATTTATCAACACAAAACCCAGGTAAAGTCAAAACATTTGTTTGTCTGTTTTGACTCTCAGTAGTCACAAGTTGTAAGCTTCATAAAAAAGGGTTGAGCTACTTGTTTTTAAACAATTCATAAGCTTTAAACATTTCATGTTTACATCTTACAACATTTTATAAAATGTTTTGGAGAGATTATAAATTTAGTCAAACATCTTTCATTTTTTTTTTGAATAAACTATCGGTATTCGATAATCATGTTGAATTCAATTATATCCGGTTCAAGTCAGATTAGACCCTTAGGGGCAAATCTTGCCCCATGCTTGTTTTCTCCATATTTTTAATGATTCTGGTGAACATCCTTCAAATATTATTAAAATGAAAGTCCAAAATAAAGGAAAATGATGGGGATGCAAGATTGGGTCCAGGGTGTATGCTGAAGACGAAACCGTGACCAAAATGAAATGACTCCATTAAGAGAAATGAGATTTGTTCTGTCCTAATTCGTTTCATTGATATAATGCTCCTGATTTTGCAATTATTATATGCTCAGACAAAGTAGCCTCTCTCTGCTCTGGTCATATTTTGTAAATTTCCTTCCATCACTCTGCCACACTAAACTTTGAATTGAATCGGGTCTTTGTAATCTATGCACGTGAATCTATATAGTCATCTAATTCTAATGGTTATTGATTTAAAAATAAAAAAAGGACTCATCTGATATATAAAATGTTCCTCAACTTAGTACGGAATAGGGGGAAGAGGATAGACATATATATAAGTCTTCTCCTTGTATTTTTGTAAAGAGTTTATTTTCACGCCTCAAACCCATAATTTCAAAATCATTAAAGGAAGAATTCCACCATTGTATCAAAATTTACCCTCATCGATAATCATAGAATTGTTAGTATTAAATTTTTATGGTCATCGGTCATTTTATTATTTTATTTTATAAGAAATTATAATTATTTAAATAGCAATTTAACAATCATAAAGTTTATAGATATGAATATCTCTAAGAATTTTTTTTTTTTTAAATCCTATTTATGTGTTGCATGGCCGTACTACAATTATATTATGCATAATCTAAGGGCTGCACTATTTTACGGAAACGAAAAGAGGGTCCTCTCTCTCTCTCTCTCTCTCTCTCTCTCACATCAAAACACCCTTATGTAACGGAAATAGACCTTCTTTTCATAAGCTGAAGTAATCTGCAACTTCACGGACTGGGGTAATCAAATCAGAGGCTCCCAAAATGTATCTTTTCAATGAACCAGAAATTTTCGCGGAAAGTCTAAGAGAGATTTGACAACTAAGATATGTATTTTGATCTTTTTTTTTTATTATTTTAATTGTACAGCTCAAACTCGATACCTTTGTAAAATAATCATAAGCACATAGGTTACGTGACCCTGGGATTTTTCATTTTTAATATTTGCACATAGTACAGGTGCCATTCTCCTACTATCACTCATAATTAACACAAATCTTATTCTACAATTATATATATATACACGATAAAAGGGAAGATTCCAACTACAGGAATCGAACCGAATAATAAAAAAAAAAAATGTCAAATTTTATTTTGAAAGTTGAGATCAGTTATAATTTTTTGATAGATAAAATTTAATTTAGGGATTAATTCAAATTTTTATTGAAAATTTTGAGTTTTAGTTTTGGAAAGATAATTTTTTTTTTCCTTCAATTGAATATAGATATGAAAATTTCAAATATATATATATATATATATAATTTTGTAGCTCCGTATTATTGGACAATACAGCATGCGGGAAAAATGGAGTAAAGACTGAAAGGTACGTTGGATCATATCTGTGTGGTATAGTTCACGATCTTATAAAGAAATCATAATGAAATTTCATGAAATTCGGTGGAAAGGGACGTGCATGCTTGACGGGCCCAGTGTTTGGCTTAGCGTATTATCTAAGAGATTCGGATCAGTCTTTTCTCACTCTTCAACAATTATATAAGAAAAAGAAAGAAAATCCCATTACCGCGTTCCGCACCCTGCACTCTCAAAGCTCTGGATTTACGCACCACCAATCACCAAATGACATATGAACAAAATACGGAGAGAGAGAGAGAGAGAGTTTTGCATGATTTTATGCAATCCATAAAGGAGGTTTGTCTTTGTGGCATCATCTTTTTGGCTGTGACGCACAGCTTTTTACATCTGGAAGGGCTCCTATTCATGGACAACAAGAATATGAATCGGAATATATATTTGTGTATGAACGAAGTAGAATTTGATGCATTACCTATACTATACTTCTTCTTCAATTACAGTTGTCCTCAACTTTCTATCAATTATTATGGAAACTTTCTCTCTCTCTCTCTCTCTCTCATTTAGATATTATATATATTCCACATGGCTTATGTCTATACGGTATGTTCTCATTTTGTCACACACCAACGTATAAGATTTTATGGAAAGAAAAGAGAAAATCATCCTAGGGAATACAAGTAGCAACAATATTTGAAAGTCCTTGAATGGACAACTCAGTGGCAATAATCTCCCTCCCTAGACCCCTGATCCAGAATTCGATTCCTGTTGTAACAAAAAATAAAAAAATAAAAGCAACAATATTTGAAGGGGTTTTCTTTTTTAATGTTTTTTCGCTTGCTAATGTGAGGGAACAAACATTAAAATCTTATTCCTTTGTCATAAGCAAAGATTTTAAGTTATTTGATTTAACTATTTTGAGTCAAAGCTTTTGTTCTTTATATTTGGAGCTATATGTTAACAATAAGGTTAGAAAGCCCAAGTATTTCCCTCTTTTTTTTTTTGGCTTCATTTGGTGGGATTATGCAAATGAGTCCATCCCTCATAATCCCTTTTCAATTTTTATTTAGTATTGACAACATATTTTATATATTTATAACCATATCAAAGGGTCAATTAATTTGTGTTATTATTTATGAGGACAAAATCAACCCGTCTCATGTGATAATTTGCCCTTCAAATTGCCTCTTGATTCTCAATTTATTTGTCTCCTTTTGTTTTAGGGACCAACAATTTAGGAAATTGGCCAACCTCGGCCAATAAGGTTCCCTTGCTTTTAAAATGGTTGCTTTGCATTTTATTTCCAAGAAGTAATGCACCCTTTTACATTTCAGTATGGGAAAGACTTCTCCATTACAGAGTCTGGGAGTCAGCATAATAGTTTTTTTTTTTTTTTAATTTTCTAATCCTAGGGGATCAACAACCTCAAACAATTAAGAGATTCACCTCCAAAAACAGTGGCACAGAGAGAGAGAGAGAGAGAGAGGTGCACCTGGAGATAAGTCTTTTCTGTGGTGGTGGAGACCTAAGGATCATAAAGGTAGCTCAAAGAAGTAAACAAAATGGTCACAAGCTTCTTTCTTTCTTTTTTTTTTTTTTTTTTTTGTGAATTTCCTTTTTTGAGCATCAATTGGAGGGCCCAGCTATTGGTGGGAAATGAACTGGTGTACGAAAACATCACCACAATTTGATTGAGTCCTTTATTTTATTTTATTTTATTTTTTAAAGAATCCTCGACCCCATTTGATCTCTCGAAGGCCTTTCAGTTTTGAATAATTTATTGAAAAGATAGTAATGATAATGACATGGTACCATTGATTAGGATCCCTTGCAGCATGCATGTGTGCTCGAGTGTGTGGGTGCAATCACCGATTGAACTCAGCAGCCCAAGATCTCATTCAGCACTGCCAATTTATAGGCAATAATATATTATTAAAGAAAATATTTTAATTTTAATTTTCTTTTAAAATGGATTTGATAAGCAATTTGGTGGAATATTAATAGTCAAATTTATACTAAAAAAAGAATAGAAAATTGGTTTAAAAACTTCATATTTTCCCCGAAAAATGTAGTTCATGAATGATGTGAAAGAGTCAGGATATGATCTGTGTATATAAGAATAAGGTCTCATGTTTTGGCACATATGCAAGAATGTTCCAAAATACTCAAAATCCAAATGGGGCAAAGCTCTATTTATGCGAGTTAATGGTTGAAAAATAATTACAAATTCTTTTTTTTTTCCTTTGTCCGCACCCACAAAAGATACGTAAACTTGTCGGAATATTTTAATAAAATGGGAAATTAATTAATTAATTTTTTATTAAGTGAATATAAATTGAATAATGATTATAGTTTTCATGATTAATATATTTTGTTATAAAATCTCTTAATTTATATATTGACCAATTATGTATAGAGAGGAATTACATTTTTAATCGGTTAATTCTTCAAATTACGAAGTATTGGCCCTCATAATGTTAATGCAAATTAATATTGAAATTTAATGGTGATGTAATGTGTTTAATTAACATAGGAGAATAGTTTTTCTTTTGTGTTGGCACCTACTACTTAAAATTTGAAATTTATTGGTTTATTTTAAATTCTATAGTTAAGGATTGGGGCAGTATTTTAAAGGTGTACAAGGTTTTTATCTTTTGTGTCTATAAATTTTCTGTCATTAATAAGGAAGCCATATTCTTTAAATAGGGAAATAAAACTATCCGATAGTTGATCATCATCATCATCATCATCATCCAAAAGATTATATTGGAAGAGTTCTCATAAATTAGGTCTAATAACAGTCGAGTCGAATTAATCAGAATATGACTCTAGATACTAATTAGAAATGATAATGATATGATGATAATAATAATAATAATAATCATCGTCATCCAAACGGAAAGGGAAAGGTACCTTCCAAATTAAAGGGTATTAGCTAATTCTGAAGTGTGGAGATAAAATGTTGGACCACGAAAAGAGGGTATCAAAATTTATGGCCTTTTAATGTATCATAATGTACTTCTTAGACTACACGTAAAGGCATCATTAATCAATAATAATCAACCAAGCACCCATTCTTGTGTGCACTTCTACTTTCACCTCCAAATTTACAAAATAATAAATTGCATGGTGTTGGGATCTCTCTCTCTCTCTCTCTCTCTCTCTCTCCCCCCCCCCCTTGTTTTAACTCAAAAAAAAAAAACACAGTTTTAAGAGTTTTATCACAAATAATCACCTACATGACTTCAAATTTGTATATCTTTTAAGTTCAAATTCGTATAAGAAGAGGGTAAAGTTTGAATTCAGAATTTTTATAACAACTAAGGATATATTGAATTATTCCATGATCGATAATTTTATTGTTAATCTATAGGTAAGTATGATATTCTTTGGAGGAAAGTATATAATAACCATGCTTTTTACATAAAAGAAAATATATGTATATGGTTGTCACACTTTTGACTCACCGACTACAAGTTGGTCATGTTTTAAGTGCATCAATTGCCTTGCAAAACCCTAAGACAAGTTAGGCATGTATTATGAGTATGAAACCCGAGATGCAAACAACCAATTGAGCAAATGGTATCCAAAGAGACAGTCTAAAATCACAATTCTTCTCATTTAACTCTGTGATCTGGAGTTTAAATCTCATATTTGGGAAAAAAAAAAAAAAAAAAAAAAAAAACGAGTAAGCAAATGCATGCCTGTGGGGAATGTATTATTGTACCATTGTCCTCTGTGTGTGTGTGTGTGTCATGACAAGTCTAATCCTACATTCACATGATTAATTATGGAGTAACTAGTAGCCAATTCTGTGAGAGAAACAATTAAAAGAAAAAGAAATGTTATTTTTTTATACAAAAATTTAAATTTGGATCTTTAAATTGGAGGAGAAGGATAATAACCACTAGACTGTTTTTTTGAAAACTCATTTTTTATGAATTTATATAATTTATATTGATAAAATGATTCAAAGTCTAAATTTTTTTTGATAAAGAGAACGATCAGCTTAGACCCAATTCAATTAAACTTGAATAATTACCCTGTGGGGGGGCATTTTTTCGTTACGTATCAAAGTTTTCATTCTATTAGCCGGTCAATGATCCAAATTCAAATTTTGGAATAATTTCTTCTAAGGCATCTCCCCTGGATTTTCACAAAAAAAAGGAGAAATAGGGTTACCGTTATGTACCACACACCTCCACATCACCAAAAAGCAATTGACAGTCTATTTTGATTTTGCATTTGTAAAGGACAAATTGAAATTTGATCAAGTAGGAGCCTATAATCCACATTTGAAATTGAAATACAGATTTTACTCGATTATTATTTTTTTGTTATAATGGAATCTGAACTCGAGATTAATAAATGGGAAGAGGATTATGACCACTAGGTTGTCCCCTTAAAGACAAATTTTATTCAATTATTTCTATATATATATAAACAAACTATTGATTTGTAATTCTTCTAACGTGATTTAGAGACCAGAGTACGCGGAAAAACTACATAAATAATGCATATACAATACTATATAATTATTATCGAATAAAAATAGAAAACAAAGTTCAATACATATAAATAACGGACCACCAAATAATCCATTCTGCACACGTAAGAGAATTATAGTGCGAAAGATCCATATGGTTTTTTTCCTTTTTTTTCAAAAAATGATATATTTTATAATTTAATTCATTTTAAAAGATTAATTTATTTATCTTTGGTGTGAGTAAGGATGATGTGAACCTGTTTTCTCTCTATGAAATTAACTTTTCTTTTAAAAAAAAAAATATTCATGTGATTTTGAAATCTGAAGGTTGACAAGTCGAAAATTCTAGAATTATATGTGTAGTCTATTTATTTTGGGGTGATTGGTGTTTTGAATTAGTTAACAATGAATGAGTGACAATTGGTCGACCTAAACAGGTTGATATGGAAAGTTGAAATATTCCAGTCCAGAGACGATGGACTTAAAACTCTCGATCTTCTGTCTCTTAAATACAGTTTAAACAGTAAAATCTCTCTATTTTCATTTTTTCTTTTTCGATTCAATTCTGTTTGATTATATATTCTTATACAAACAAATCCAAAAAACAAAAGAAAAATCATATGGATCCGAAACCTTTTAAAAATATTAGAATTAAATAAGTTGAGATTAAATAAAATTTTTATCGTAAAAATTATTAATATATTAATAATTTTGAATATTTCTAAAAAATTTAATTTCTACCTGCAAACTCTTATCCAAAAGCGCACACAATTGAAGCCACTAAACATGGCGAGTTAGGAATTCTAACGCCATGCGAGCGCGTATGAGTGGGCCAAGTCTGTGCGTGCTTGACACGTTCAACCTTTCCACGTCTTTCCCTCCTCTGGTTTTTCTCTTACCTATTTTTCTTTTATAGTGACAAATACAAATATATATAAATTATATATATGCATATAAATTATTTTTTAGAAATGATTTTTTTATTTAATAAATATTTAGAATCGTATTTAAGAAATGAAATTGTCAATTTAGAAGTGGCACACAATCATTGTTTATTTAATTTTTTATTTAAGTAAAAAGCTAAATTACAAATATAATTATTACTTTCATTTTCATTTATAGTCCTCTTAATATATGTTATTTATTGAAATACACAGATTTAGCACAAATACCACAAATTTGGATTTTGTTTCTATGGTCTAAATAGATTAATTAACTATTAAAATCTAATCTAGGCTTGAAAATTACATCTAGGTCGTGCAATTTATATTTGCTAGCTCATAGATTTTTTACTTTTTTTCCTCTCTTTCAAACATTTCCTATTTAATTTTTTTCCCCCTTTTGTCTTGGCAGCGAGTGGACTTGCGCCACCATGTATAACCTAAAAATTAATATATCTACTGGTGTTTTTAAGAGAGTGAATTTAAAATTTTAATAATGATTTCTGTTTATTCAGTGATCGTATGCGGTATGGTTAACCCTTTATACCAGTGTTCTGAGAACCAGAGCAACATCCGATCTGGATTTCTTTACACAACCAGTATTTAAAAAATCGGTCAAAACCCAGATTGGATCCAAAAAAGCAGATTGAATCGGCCCGATTCAACCCCTTTTTTAATACAAAATATGTGTGAAAAAATTATAGTTGTCTCAGAAAAATGCATAATCTTTATCATTAATCATAGATTATTGTTGTCTTTGTTTGTTATAATGAAAATTTATTTATGATTCATCCGGTTTTTTCATCCGATCTGATTGGTTTGATCTAGTGATCCATTGACCCTTCGACGTGATCGGTTCGTATTTCGGTCCGAATTTCAAAACACTACTTTATATATTTCAAAATTCTTGAATCTCCAACTAGGAAAAAAAAAGTTAAAAAATTAATCTAAAAAATCCATGATTAGAAAATTACATACAATTTAATTACTGCAACTAATTCCCTCAACTTATTACTCTGTGATTGATATCCTAAAATCAAGGCTTTTAAATGTCTTTCTAGAACTTTTTTCAAACTTGAGACCACAATGGGTTGGAAACTTTAGGGATACCTAACGTACAATTCATAGGTACATGAGGGCATTTAGTTGCCCTCTCCTTTTTTATGCACGCTTGATTTTTTTTTTATTTAATTCATAAATATTCTTATTAAAAAGACAAATTTACATAAAAATGTTAAATTGTTTAAAAAATCATAAAAATATAAATAAGTATAAAATAATCAATATACCAAAATTAATATTAAACACTGTTCTCTTTGTAAACTATTTTATGTAGTTTTGTTGAATAAGAGATTTGTGGGCTTAACTCTATACAATGAGAGATAATTCTTCTTTATGTTAATAAATTATTAAAAATTTATTTTCTTTAAGAAAATTATCGATGTATCACTAAGTTATGACTGTTTTTGCAACTTTTTATGAACTACTAGAGATTATATAAGATTTGTTTAAATAAACAGTTTAATTTGAATAGTTTGAATTGAGTTTAATTTAATTGATCTAAATTTTGTTCGGTAGATAAGATGCGAAAATACAATTTGAAATAGTTTATGAACTACCAGAGATTATATAAGATTTGTTTAAATAAATAGTTTAATTTGAATAGTTTGAATTGAGTTTAATTTAATTGATCTAAATTTTGTTCGGTGGATAAGATGCGAAAATACAGTTTGAAATGGTTTAGACATGTATAACGAAAATTTAAAGACGCATTAATTAGAAAAATCGAGAATTTATATATAGGTGATTTAGTAAAATATAGAGGTAGATTGTTAAAAATTTGAATATAAATTATCCGTAAAAATATGATAATTAAGAGTTTAGTTGAAAAAATGATTTTCGATAGAAATAAATGACGTAAAATAATCTGTATAAATTAAATCAATATTTTTTTAATAATTATTTTCTTCGATAAATTTTAAATTTTGATATTAAGGTACGGATTATTGTCGCCTAAACTTAGTCCGGTGGTTGTAGTGTAAAAGGTGTAAGAATATCCTAAGAATTTAACAAGAGAAGTGCCAAGATGCACATTTTAAGCAATTTTTTAAAATAAAAAAAAAAAAAAAGGAAAAAAGAAGGCCAATGAGGAAGGAAGCATGCGCGTGGGCAACAAACCAATCTCCATGTTGTCATGCTTAAATATCAGCCTCCTGTAGTCGTACCGATTAGAGGGTGACGTCCCCCACCCCCACCCCCGCTCCCCTCCCCTCCAGTTTTATAACTTATCCCCTCTCTCTCTCTCTCTCTCTCTCTCTGTCTACCTTTCTCTCTCTCTTCGGTGTTTTCGTGTGAGTGAGTGTGTATGTATATTGGTGAAAACAAGCTTTCATTCGAAAAAAATAACCTCTCTCTCCAAAGGTTCAAAATTTCTACGCGTTCTTTCCCTACACTCTCTCTTACTTCACACCCTAAAGTAAAAACCAGGCGCTCTCTCTCTCTCTCCAAAATTGGAATCTCAATTCTCTGATCTCTCCTTCATCGCCGATCTAATCGATCATGGACTATCACAAGGAGAGACCTGAAGAAAACAGAGAAATCGGATGCACTGCCGATTTAACATGGACGCCACTCGGAGCTGACTCCTACTTCTTTGGAGACGGCGACAGGGACAACACCATATTGTGTGAGTTCGGCTGGAATTTTCAACCAGAGGAGGACGATAATTTGGGTCCTACCGCTAGTTATTCCGGCCTCGACCTTGTCGACGTCGGCGACAGCTTTCAATTGACTGAGAAGAAATCATCTCAAACGGCGGTTCCAATTGGATCGTCTCTGTTGTCATCTTCCTTGTTGGCTGATAAAGGAGTGGAGGCGCCGACGTCGAATCCGTCGGTGTCGTCGAGCTCCGGCAGTGAAGATCCGCCGGAGAAATCTACCGGTTCCGACGGTAAACCGCCTGAAACACCGTGAGTGGGTTTCAAGCGATAAATATTAGATATAAATTAAAATATTTCAAATAGTTTCCAAAAAAATCAAAATCTCTGGTGGCTATGTGGTAATTAACTGTCGTTCACATGGGCTGATTCGCAACGGTTTCTTCTTCTGTAAGATTGCAGAATATCAGAAGCTGTTTTTCTGTTTTTCTGGTTTTCTAAAAATGATTTTTCTTTTTCTTTTTTTTTTTTGAACAACAAACAAGTGATCGTACAAATCGTTGCGTGCAAGTGGACGGGTATTTTAGTCAGAATTTTGTGAGTTGCCGGTGCACTGAAGAAATTTCAGCGAAGTAAAAGTGTCTTTGTTACCATTTCTGAAAAATGTAAAACCCTCACGCCGTCGTAGCGGCGGGAATGGCGTGGGTGTAACATTCTTTCTTTCATTTTCTTTTTCTGCAACAATTTTGCTTTCTGAAAACACGTTTCTCTTCTTTCTAAAAACAACATGTTTTCAACATCGTTCATTCAGAATTTTGATGCTTTTTTTTTTCTTTTCATAAATTTCGATGCTTTCTTTTCTTTTGGATGCATTGAGATTCTATTATTTATGATGTATGCAAGCAGCTTGATATAATGCCCATCTTTGGGGATGGTATGAAGAACTATCTTTGCAAAATGGGCTTCTTAATAAATCTCTTTTCAATGTTGTTAGGTTGTAAATTTATGAATGTTAGTCTGTTCAAGCCCCACTCTTTATGATTTGAAGTCTTTTTAATGTGTTTCCGGTGTGATTTTCATGTGCATTTTTTTTGGGTATTTTTCTCTCTTTTATCTGGAAATTTAATGTTACTAAAGGATTAGCACTTATGTACTATTACCCGTACATCATAGTAGGGCGTTTTGAAAGTTTGAAATTTGGAAAAAAAAATAATAACTTTCTTTATTATTATTATTATTATTATTTGTAATTACAAGTAGGAAATATTGGTATCCCATTACTAGCAACGACATAAATGCACAAGGAGATGAAATATTTCCTTTTGAAATCGAATGATTCCATTTTGGATGGTGGCTGGTATGCTTAATTTCGCCTTTTTTATTAGCGGGTGTGAATTCATTCAATATCTGGCTTTACATTTTTGTTTTCCTTTATGAAACTTGTTAAAATTCTATTATTTATTAAGATTTTAGAATTAATTTACGTGTTAATTAAGCAATTTTGACAACCAAAATACAGCTTCTTTGCTTTTCTTAATTAGTGTTTTCTGCTTGCTTTGTTTTAAAGGGCACAAAAAACACATAGGTTTTTAGTCTGTTCTCTGTCATGGTAGCTCATTGTATGAGTCTGTTAACATAATTGTTAACTGTTGAACCATTTTCAAGCCTGCATGTCATTTATTGGACTCCCATTTAATTTTTGTCCTAAAAAACATTAACTAATATCAGGATTAATTAGATTAATTTTTGGTCATCTTTTTTTTTTTTTCCTCTTCTTGGTTTCCCCTTTGAACCGCAATACCACAGAGGCGTGAAACTTGATAATATGCAAGAACAGTGTCAATTAGGGTATACTGGCTGTGACATGAATTTTTTTGTTTATTTTTTGTTTCGCTTCTTGCTTGATCAAAATATGTGATTCTTTGATATAGTATTTATTGAATTCCATGACACTTTTTCGCATAGTCCAACCAATATCATGAAATAACTTTAGGGATTTTGTCTGTTTTTCATACTCTTATTTATGACTTTTTTTTTTGTAGGGGTAAGGCCAAAAAGAAGGCGCAAAAGAGAATCCGGCAACCCCGGTTTGCTTTCATGACAAAGAGCGAGGTTGACCATCTTGAAGATGGCTATAGATGGCGAAAATATGGGCAAAAAGCTGTTAAGAATAGTCCATATCCTAGGTTAGTTCTATGTTCACCAATTCTTAATTATTCCAATATCCCGCTTTCTTTTTGAAGTGTCCACTGATCTCAAAGGTAACCCTTTTGTCTTTTTTTCTCTTCATTTTATCTATGCCATCAACAATCCTCTAAATTAGAGCTCGATAAAAAAGTTTTTCAAACATTCCATCTTACTTTTGGACTATGTATGACACATAGTAAGAATTTTGATCACATATGTCTATTCTTTAGTTCCTTATTGTTATAAAAATATACCTTTTCATAATGTCAAGCTGAAACTGAGATTTCAATGTTATCCTAGCTCAAGAGACCATAGTGGGTCTGCTGCAACAGGTTGAAGTCTTACTTTTTGAACTCATGTTTATGTTCTAATATTCTATTCTATCTACATTTAGGTGCATATATCTAATCATGCCGCATGCTTATATCAATAAGTTTCCAACACCCTCCTTTTGAAAAGATTGGAGATCAACTGTAAAATGAGCATTGCAAGGAGATTTAGAATATCATAAAATAATATAGGGGTTCATCATGACTTTGATCCCTTTTGAACTGTGCAAACCTCAGGGCAAGAGGGATTTTTTTCCCCCCCTTAATTTGTTACCGAAACATGAAGAGCATCATGAGCAATGAGAAAATTTGTATACCTTAATTAAAAGTGTCATCTTGTCCAGAAAAACTTTGCACATTATGGAACTTGTCTTGTCACTCGTACTTTAATAGATGTCAAAATTAGCATTTTAAATTCCAATATTAAAATTTTTCCCTCACAATATGTAAAATTACAATCTAAATTCCAGTAATACCTCTGGAAATATAAAAGATTTTTCCCAAAGAAAAGACTACTAAAAAGTTTATAATATTGAATATCCTTCCTAGCTAACTTATGTATTGTATTTATTTCTAGGAGCTACTATCGTTGCACTAATAGCAAATGCACCGTCAAGAAAAGAGTTGAACGCTCCTCTGAAGATCCAACTATTGTAATCACAACATACGAAGGGCAACACTGTCACCATGCTGTTGGATTCCCACGGGGAGGCATAATTAGCCATGAATCCGCCTTTGCTGGCCATTTGACTAATCCAGCATCACAATTCTACTATCCAGCAGCTGTGCAAGTTCACCAACAAGTTCCCCCGAGTATTACGCATTCTTCCCAAGTCCCAACCATTGGAGAACCCCGTGTACAGCCAGAGGCAGCCACATCCTCACAGCTTCCGACTGATGAAGGACTTCTTGGTGACTTGGTGCCTCCAGGAATGCGAAATAAATGAAGAGGATACAATGGTATATCTCTGATCTGCAAAATTTAATTAGCATTTCTCTTTGCAACTTTTCTCAAATAGTCTCTTAGAGTTGATAGAATTGCACAAAACAATTCTAATAGAAAACAAAGAGAACATGGTGTATAGTCTTGCATTAAACTTTAATTATAATGAATTAGGAGGAAGAAAAAAAAATTACACACAAAATAGAAAGAAATGATGATAACAAGTTTGTTCAATAACAAAGATCATCAGCCACACATCACGTGTGTGTAGTGTAAAATAACTGGGTATTGAAATCCATTAAAAATTGAAATCTCGAATGTTTGATTGGAGAAGAAACCAGATACTACTATGGCACAAGAGTTTGTGCTATAAAAGGCCATGCATAATAGTAGGAGTAAAAAACTAATTTTTTTTTTTTTTTTTTTTTTTTTTGTCATTTATCATCCTTAGAAACTTATTAATTGTCAGCAAACTCATTTTTGAAAGTGGCTACGCACACTTTCTTAAGTTTGAGCTACTCAACTTTAAAAGAACTATAATATCCAAAATGTGGTTAATTCACAATAGGAACTTGACTTCTATTAGGCCAATTACTTGCTTTCATGTGGTGTTTTTCTGCCTTGAATATTGTTATCTTGTGGCCATGCATCATTACCGCACATTCTGATTTTGGTAAAGAATATGACTTGGAATATATTTTGTTTGGAAACATATGATTTTAAATGATCAGTAGAGTTGTGATTTTTGGGCAGTATCATGTTCTTCCAATATGAACCAACACTAGTAGAAGAATCATTCTGATTTTATTGCGTGAATTTCCTTTTTTTGTTTTTTTTTTCTTTTTTCAAACTCTATGAGGGTCCCTCTAAATTATATCCAAAAGCAAGTTGATGCCCTTTGAGTTCAAAGTAATCATTTTTCCTTTTGAAGTTGGTAAAGTTGGTAAAGTGAAAATTACATAGTTTTTACAGTCAAAAGTTTTCGTAAAAGTTTTAGAAATTCACCTTTTGCATGAAGTGGGTTTGCGGACCGCATAAATTTCCCAGTGATGGTTGATCGCTTGGGATTTGAAAAGCTTCCTGAGACTTCTTCCCCATATTACATTTGGTTCTTTAATATACCACATGTTACCTTTGTTATGTAAATCGATGACATCATAAGACCACAAATACTTGGTTCTGAATATTGATATAGGAACTAAATAAATTTCATCACAAATGAAGTAAATTTTATTCGGTAGATTATAAGTTTTAATTAATTTTTAATCAAATATTTATTTAAATTAATTAAAATATATTGATGATTTGATTGAGAATTAATCAAAAGCGGTGTAAAATTCAGTTCTAAAATCAACTGGGGACGGAAACTTTAAAATGTATAGTATATTAAAAAATTTTAGAATTTATTTCTCCCTTTTTTGTTTGTTTTTAATAGATCTCCTTGCTAGTTTGTTCTTCATTTGAATGACCACCCAAAATGTCCTGTTCTGGGAGATGCGTCCATTTGCAGGTGAAGAAGTTATTTAAAGGTATCTGGTTAATCACTGTCTCTATGCCCATATCTCTCCATCAAGCAACCCCAGATTTGGTTCTGCGGTCAACCATTTCCTAGTCTTCGGAAAGCCAAATGTAAGTCCTTTGATGCAATTCCTTTTTATTAGTCCAATGTTAGAAACAATAAAAATTTAAATGACAAAGACTAACATGGACCTAAGCCCTTTAGTTAAAGGTTTTGGCAATCAACAAACTGTGTCGTATACTCTCTTCTAACCCAAAAGCTTTATCTACCTTATGTTCTAGTTTTGTTCTTCCAGGTCTGATCAATTCAGAAATCTTAACCTTTTTTCACCAGATATGTCTTTGGTGGTGGAGTTGATTAAAGCTGAGTTTTTTGGTAGATAAAGAAAGCTGATCATCATTTTGATTTCTGGCGAGATCCCTGACTGCTTTCTGAGCTTGTTGATCATCAAATCTTTCGGAAAACTTCACTGTGGGTACTGCTCTTTTTCACCCCATGAGGAGCTTCCTTTTTTATGTCGGCAGGTTGTCAGAATATCTCTGAATTTTTTTACTTTAATGTATGCATTGACGAGGTTGATGATTTTTTGTTTTCTAACATATCCTTATTTTTGGTATGGTTTCTCCCGGTTGGAAGTGAGAAACAAAACTCCGGCATGTTTAGGGTTTGTATAATACATATATATATATATATATAATAAGGAGAGGAGGAGGGGGAGGGGGTGTTTGTTTCAAAAATTATAATTTTATTTTTTAAAAAAATGATTTTAAAATTTGAGTTATTTATGATTTTATGGCCACGAGGATTTTACCCGAAACCGAAAGTGAATGTGTGGTACTGTTTCCGGAGATATTCATATTTGCGTGGACATGAATGTTGATTCACTGTCAGCCGACATTGCTTTTTCTTGGTTTTACTTTTCCTTTCTCCCTCGTTTTTACCTTTTTAACCTTTGGCTTCTCCCAAGCTCCAAAGGTTACAGTTTATGTGCGGTCCTCCCCAAATGATGGAGAAATTTTTCTATGTTTTGAGATCATCTCATCATTGGTGCTCCCTCGAGTAAACAAACGCCACGACAGTGTTACAAATCGACTGAGCCAAGAAGGGTTATTTAGGTAAAAATAGAGTTCAAATAAACCTTTTTTTTTTTTCGGTATATGCCATATTATATTATTGAATTCATCAATTTCTCATATGCTAGTTCCTTTTTTCATGAAATTTATTTACTAATATTTTTTAAATTAATTCTCTGTTTTCATCATTCTTTTTACACCCGTAAAATTAGTTTTAGAATTTAAAATTCACTTGATTCGCTATGAGTTACCTATCATTACATCTTGTTTATATTTTTTTTTAGAAATTTTTAAAATATATAGTTGAAAATGAATGAAAAGTTGCATAGAATGTTGTTTCAGGTTGTAAATTATACATAATTTCTTAATTTACTTCATGGAATTCACCATGTATCACAAAAATGTCACAAAATTTCCAAGATAGAGAAAATATTAGGCTTGATCTTGGATATGACCGTATAGCGTTTAAATAAGGAGATAATTTTAGATAATAATGAGTGATGTATGAAAATTCATACAAATTAAGTCAATATTTTTTTTTAATCTTGTTCATATTTATTTTTTAAATGACTGATTTTAATTATTAAGATTAAAATTTAGATCGTTGTAGTTTATATTAAAAATAAAATCTAAATGGGAATAAAATAAATACTCAAAATTGGGATAATTAGAAAGAATAAAACAAAAACAAAGGATCATATCGACATTTTATTTCAGAAAAACATGTATGATGATGATAGTCATTAATGATTTTATTTTACTTGTAATGCCATTGACAACACTTTAAAGAGTTATTTTATAATATTATTTAATGAAAATTTTATAATTATTAATTATTTTATTATTTCTCGTGGGGGTAGAATTTGAATGAATCTTATAAATTATTTATTATTTCATCTACCTGGTGCGGGGTTTGGAAGAATGACCGTTATTTGTCACATCTGTCGCCTCACAATGGATTCAAGGCCGTTATGTGGCCTTGCAGGTGGGGTGGGGTAACTTGTCTCCTGATGGGCCGTTATTAATTTTAAATTTTAATTCAAATTTATTTATAGGGAAAAAAAAATTATGTAACTCCAAAATTTTCAGCGGTTCTTTTTTGGTTGTGATTAAATAATAATTTTTTTTATCAAATCTAAGTATAATATTTGCGGTGTTATCTGCAATCACCAGCCTATTTTCATAAAAATTGTGTTCGCAGGGCGAGATAAAAAATTTATTTTATAGGACGAAAAACAACGATAGTACAAATAGATGTGATATTAAATATTTATGACAAATAAAAGTATTTTAAAAGATTTTTTTTAACATTACTTTTGTGCCATTTTTAGAAATATTTTTGAAATTTTTATCGAAGTCACTGAAAATGTATTGATTATTTTTTTTTTAATTTCAAAATTTTAGTGGAGGGGAATGCTCTCACTGTCCCCATTGCGCCTTCGCCACTGGTTATAGAGTCAATGGATTGGACCATTGCAATAAACTGAGGAAATTAAAAGGAAAATATTCCCCCCCCCCCAAGTGGAAAATGCGAAGCGAAAGCATGAACGTCTACAGGATTCACTCACATGTGCAACAATTCTCTCCCTCTTGTAATAATTAAAATAATAAAAAAAAGTTGGAAGGGTCGCCGACGTTTCCAAGTGGGCAAATCATGACGTTTCAATTATTACTCCCGCCCGACCATCCGCCGCAACACTCGCCGGATTCCCTTTCTGCTCCTACTTTATGCCCACTTTATTTTGTTTTACTTTTATTAATAATAGCAACAAAATTTATAAAAATAATATCTGCCCACCAAATAATCTGTCCCATATATTCTCAATATCTGTGAAATCATTCATCCCAAGAAAGTAGAAACCAGCCCACCATATAAAAATTTGTACGATACAATACTTTTCCAAAACTAATAAGCTCCACAAGAATTACTATGAATAATGCTTGATCAAATCATGGATAATATATTTCAAAAAATTTTTATTTGATTTAAAAGATATTTTGAATAAATAAAATTCTCTAAATTTTAAAAAATTTAAATTTTTGATTATATCGGTTATACTATAAAATTTGATTAATTCATTTTGTTCATACAGCATCACTTAAGTTAATACAACCTTACCTTGTTCCTGAATCTCTCCCTATGAAATTAAAATTTAATTACATTGCAGTAATGTCATTCGAAATAAGCACTAGTTTTATTGTTGGCTTCAGAATCTGATGATTAGACACATCACGTACTGTTCTTCCATTCCATCATTCGCTTCCCGTCCCCTCCGTTTGCGGCCAGTCTCCTCCTTCCCTGAGAAGAATTGTCGTTTTCGGTGTTGTCTGCGCGGAATCGGAGGAAACGGTTCGAGAGGAGAGGAACTTACAGGTTTTGTCTCCATGAAGAGTCATATCAATTTTCCTTCCATCTTTTCTTTTTTCTTCTGTTTGGTATATTTTCATGTTAACAAGCATAAGGGTAAGAATATATATATTTTTATTTTCTTTTCCATTTAAAATAGTTTTTAGGCTTACAACTTGAAAAGCCACCATTCTAAATCAAGCATGGGTCATTTCCGTAAATTTTGATAAGAGGACGATCAATACACCAGATGGACTATGAAAAGAACTTGCTCTTAAAATAGATTAAAACCCTTGATGGTTGATATCAAATGTGAGAAAGTTGTCTTTTTTTTTTTTTATGTTAGGCCAATCGGTATTTAAAGTCATGCTCTAACTAATTCAATCCAAAACTTATAGTAATCCATTCCGAAGACTACCCTCCAGTATAATCTTTTTAATTTCTAAAACTCGAAACTGCAATATTGGTTAAGGGACTAATATCACATCCTACATCTCGCTAAATCAATTATCCGTTGATTAGTAAGTTGCCTTTTGTCCCTTCACGAGATGCTTCTTTTATACATGGTAAACAATGGTTTACTTGATAAGCGTTGTGCTTCAAGATTCTTACGTAGTGATCATGGCTCCTATGACAACCTTCTTCAACTATCCTTGTAAGTCTGTAGGTTTCAAGCGAATGCTCATCACTTGGGGACAGTTTTGTTGTTTCAGTTCCATGTAAGCAGAACCCATGCGAAATCCCTTAATAAGAGTTTGAAGGGTATTTTAAGGGTTTAGGCCCTTTATTGGTCCAACCTATGTTAATATTTAAAACTGTCTCTTCCTTGGCACATAAGGGAACCATGAAGCTGTCGAAGAGACACCCTAATTATTGTCCAGACTAGGTCAAGACTATTACACCCATAAATTCCATCCATTCTCATGATAGTATTATCAACTCTTAACAAATGTTTAGACCTTAATTAAAACCTCGTGATTCAATTAAAAGAATCAAATGTTTAGAATTGCAGATATGATTATCCAAAAGAAAAATTATGAATCCAGGCTTTGACTCAAAGATGGGTCTAGGTTACGTCATGTGTCCAACTTGCTTAATCATTGAGTCTAACTTGAGCAGGGTTATTTGAATTCAGGACCAAAAAAGCTTTTAGTAGATGGGAGAAATTTGACATGTTTTCCATTGAAACTTGGAGTCTAAGCCTGTGTTTGTTTTGATGGAAGGTAAGAAGGGATGACAGAAAAGTAGGAAGGAGAAGAAATCTTTCATCTGATGGGAAGGGAAGGTGAAAGCCTAAATGGAACACACTTTGGTATTATGGAGACAATGGAGAAAAACGTGGAGACAACGAAGAAAAAGGGGCTGCGGGGGTGGGGGGTTGGAAGAGTGCGACAATCAGGTGTACCTAGGACCACACCCAATAGGAGGAAAGGGTCCCTCCCACAGGTCAAATCAAATCATAGTGATTGACTGAGACATTATGATACCTCCGATCCAATGATGGTCCTGTGAGTAAACTGAATTCTCTGATCACAAATCGCCCTCACAAAAGTATGCTGTTGAGTTTCAACTCTGTGGACCCATTTCCATCTGATCTGAACCCACCATACCCAAAATTCACTCCCTCCCTTAATTCACTACTCACCACACATTGGGTCAAAATAATTCATAGGGTTATCATATGAAAATGATTTAACATTCTGTAGACCATATTTCATTACTGAAACATTCAAAATGGAAAAGTATTTTTTTCTACTTAGGAAAAAGATAGTGCATGGTGGGAAACATAACTATAATTTAAATTACTGAATTTCAACAGTTTTTTCAATAAATTTATCATATGTACGAAAAAATACACAAGTCATTTATACTATACAAATGGATAAAACTATCCAAGGATCACACGTAAAGAGATTTGAACCTCTATAACTTTGAAGGCCAAGACGACTTGCACTTGAGGAGTTTTCAAACTCTTCACAAGGCCAATAATGGGGGTAGCGAATCTATAAACATTAGGGTATTGATTTTATATGAACTGAATTACCAAAAATCAAAAGAAGGTTTGGAAAACAAGAACGAAATAAACTTGAAATTTTATGGGAAAATATGACATTTGATTTGAAAGTAAAATTGCCCAAAGTGATCTCTTAATTTTATATTTTGTACTTTAATCTACAAAGGAAATAGTATCTTAAAGTAAAAGAAGATTGTAAATAATGGAGAATCGACTTAGTGAGATGTGATGTTAAGTTTTTTAATCAAATCTCGGGTTTGAAATTTGAGAATAGAAAAATCAATAGTGAGAGAGTCACTCTTTAAATAAGGCCCTCATAAATATTTAAATCGAATTAATTGAAATATGGTTCCGAATATCAGTGGTAGTGGTGGGTGTCAAACCAACAAAAATAAATTACCTACTTTCACAAAGATGAGTCTAGGATAAGCAGGGTCGAATCCACAGGAAACGGTGAATTTACTTCTTTTAAGGAAAATAAAATAAAAATAAAAGTTGGGAGTTTTGAATTGACTAAATTAAATACTAAATCTAAATAAATAAAAATTTAAAATTGAAAAGCAAAACGACAAAATAAAATCGAACAAAATTTAATGAATAAAGATAAATTGACCTAGTTAAAGGGTTCGTTTCCACTTTGATTCAATCGATTGATCATTGATTTAAAAATAATTCAACAATACATAAATGAATTAGTTATAGTCGTCGACAATCGCCCAACGACCAATCTCTCTTTACTTCGTCGATAATTAAGAGAAGTTCATTAATTATTTCCCTAATCAAGAGTCAACCCTAGAAAAACTTTTAGGATTGAAAGTCTCAACAGCATTAAAATTTAGAGAGACCCAATTCTAATTAACAAACACACATCGAGTTCATTTAAATTAGATTATTGAATCCCATGACACGAATGTCATTCCCATGATACGAATGCCAATTACCACTTTATTAATACCAACAAACAATTACGGATTTGCCATTTTAATTAGTTGTTGATTATTCTAGAACTATCAAATATTGGTCACCTATTCAATAACTCTAGAAAATCATGATCCATGAAGAGCAGAAACTAAATAAATATCTATGATTGATGAATGAATTAACACATTTAGATCTCACAATATCATAAATCAAAATTTCAACTAACTTTTAACTAGAAAATAAAATTAAAAATAAAACATTAGGAAAAAAACACTTACAAAATAATAATACTACTACTAGAAAAAGTTAATAAAATGTGTTTGGAATACAAAACTTCATGACCTTGGTTGTTGGGAAAAAATGTGTTTGGAGGTTAAAAGAATGTGTTGGAAAAGTCAGGAGGCTTGCAGCCATAACCTCCCTTTGTTGTAACCGACTGTTGCCCTTTTGTTGGAAGAAAACTACTTGCTCCTGGACGTGGGTGCTGCTGGGAATGAGGTGAAGGAGCGGCTGCCCCCTTTTTGGGGCTCTCCTCTATTGCACAATGTAACCCCCTATATATAGGAATAAATTAATCTAACTTTAAAAGAGAAAACTCTTCTAAATTTTAGATAACTACTAAATAATAAATTACAAGGGGTTTGAAATTTCCAAAATTCTTATTCCCAAATATTTAGGAATATCTTTAATATATTTGCAAATTTTCAAAACTTCCAAATTTGTCTTCTTTTCTTTCCTTTTTCTTCAAAAGCCTCCTCCATCATTCCTATTATATCAATGACCATAAAACACAATAATTAGTGTAATATTTATTCAAAAATAGAATAAAATCAATTACAAATATTACACCAATTTATACCCTATCAAATTCCCTCACACCTAAACGATGCTTGTTCTCAAACATTCCTAACTCAAATAAAATTAAAACTACTCTAACCAACCTATTTTTCTTTTAAACTACTAAGCCAACATGTACCATAAGAATTGAATCAGAAAAATAATCAAAACAACAAGTATTTCACAGTATTTCGTACAAGAACAACTATTACAAATCCCAACAGCTCCCAGTGAAATCAAAACGGCAAAATTCAACAACCTCTCCAAAGGTTCACTCAAATTCACTCAAAATGAGGGTAAATGATATATCAATAACACTCAAATCAACACATTGAAATTGGCATTACCATATGCTTGCAAATATATCAAATCTCCACCACTTATAAATTTGAATTTCATGCACCAATCTAAAGGTCTTTCATTTAGTTATAACGTGTTTTGGGTTAAGGGTAGGATAAAGAGGTATAACAAGGGTTTAAAATGTATCGAGAATAATATACAATTAACTACATAATTTTTTGTACAATAAACACTTTCACCTCACACAAATAGCACACCAAAAATAAATGATCTCGCTATCCACATATGCTCATAATAGCCAACAATCACGAATACATAAAAAATTTATACTTTTTCGATCAATGATCCATGACTGAAATGAAATTCTCAGAGGTGTAGCATTTTTTTTTCTTTTTTTTTGTTTTTTTTTTCTCTTTTTTTTCTGTTGCTTTTTTTTTTCTTTTTTTTTTTATTTTTCATGAAGAATACCCGAATGCAAAAAATAAATAAAATCAAACATTTTTTTTAGTCATCAAACCTCTTCATCTTTCATTTGTAACAAATATCAACATTAAAACTCTAATCAATACATATCTCATGAGACAATCATATAACTAATATTATGCAATTAATTACATATATCCTTGGTACAAGGGTTGAAAAGCAAGCCAAAATAGGGTTTTAGTGTTGTATTGAAGGGTTTTGAAGAAAAAAAAAGGTTTCAGATTCAACTTGGTTCACTAAAGGGAATAAAATTCAGGGTATGAATTTTTACGAAAGCCAAAAGTGGGTAAAACCTAGTCACATTTATCATTTCAATGCATAAAACTCTAGATGTGATCTTGAAATGCATAACATTGTAAGTTCTAGAATATTCAATCCAAGTGTGATATTCACTCAAGAAAAGAAATTTCGAGTACAAAGAATGAATTTGCTCGTTTTAGGCTCAAAACCTCACTTTTAAATGGGGTTTGTGTCAAATCTAGTATACTTATCATTCAAAGAAAACCATTAAAGATATGAACGGTCATTACAAGTACAAAAACCATTTATACGAGTTATTTTTCATAAAATTCTAGTCCACCAAATAACACATATCAATTTAGAAAGTTCGAGAGATTTTTTTTTTAATTTTTCTCTTTTTTTGTCTCTTTTTTTTTTAAAATAAAATGAAACAAAACTAATCCTATTGTAGGAAAACAAACAAATAAAAACATGAAATATCCCCCCACACCTAAATCATACATTGTCCCCAATGTATCCTAAATGATAGAGGAAAAAAAATAAGAAATAACTATCGTATCAAATAAACGCAAAAATAAAAAGATAAAGTGAGAATAAAACTTCCCTAGGGTGGAGTGGTGAATGGAGGGTCAAATCCAACAAGTTTTGAAGAAAAAGTTTTGGTGGCAGCAATGGACCCCTTCTTAAGGCGTGAACACGCCATAACTCATGTGCAATTTTGGTCATTTGAGAGCATTAATAAAACTGGACAGCATTGAAGGCTTGTTAAGGCGTGGGCACGCCTTAATGGCAGAACATTTCTTGTCACCAAATTTTTCAGCATTTATTCACCTAAAAATCAAAATCAAAACTAAATCAAATCAAATAAATATGAAATAAAAAATATAAAAGAAAATATTGGGTTGTCTTCCAACAAACGCCTTTGTTTAATGTTTTTGACTCGACATTACCTCCTCATTTCAACCTCGTTCAAAGACGAGTCCGATCCATTTAGATTTCAACATACCCGGCGTGAACTTCAATTTTGAATTGAAGTGAAAGATTTTATGGCTTACCAATGATTGTTTTCAATGTAAGAGTTTGTCATCAAGAAATTTGTCGAATGGTGCAACCTTGTTTATCTTTTTTTCTTAAAAACAAAATCCAATTCATCTTGCACAAAATTATCATGAACAATGAATTCCACCATGCCATCATGAAAAATAAACTTAAAATCATTTGGATATTTCATAATATCAACAATATTAAAAGCATCAATTTTACCATCAATTTTATCTCCTCATTTCAACCTCGTTCAAATACGAGTCCGATCCATTTAGATTTCAACATACCCGGCGCGAACTTCAATTTTGAATTGAAGTGAAAGATTTTATGGCTTACCAATGATTGTTTCCAATGTGGGAGTTTGTCATCAAGAAATTTGTCGAATTGTGCAACCTTGTTTATCACTTTTTCCTTAAAAACAAAATCCAATTCATTTTACACAAAATTATCATGAACAATGAATTCCACCATGCCATCATGAAAAATAAACTTAAAATCATTTGGATACTTCATAACATCAACAATATTAAAAGTATCAATTTTACCATCAAATTCAAGAGTTAGAGTACCCAAATCCGTATCAATTTTTGTCTTAACTTTTTTCATGAACGACTTTGACACTTGTTTTATTACTTCTGAAAGAGGAATGTTGGATCCTTCTTTTGAGGAAGTTTCCAAAATCTCTTTCTCTTTTTCCTCTTTCGGTTGTACCAATCTGTTAGGAAAGTATGGTAAAATCAAAATTTTTGTTTTGAAAGTATTGGACTCATTATTTACCTCATCGATGGATTCATTCATTGTTGATGATTTCTCTATTTGCTCGATTTTCATATTTTTTCGGCTTTTGATAAATTGTCTTCCACTTCTTTTGATGAATTTTCCAATCGACTCACAGTTTCTATCAATTGTGATATTTGATTTTTAAAATTTTGAATGTTGGCTCTTGTCTCCTGTTGAAATCTCAAAGTGCTGTTAGTCAAACTCTTAATAATCTCTTCTAAAATTGTATCTTGATTCAAAGAGGGTTGCTAAAATTGAAATTGTGGTTGGCATTGTGGTTGTTGTAGGAACTCTTGTTGCAAATTTTCATGACTGAAGTTTGGTTGATCCCACTATCCTTGGTTATAGATGTTCAAATATGGGTCACCATAAAGAATAGGGCACTTATCGATGGATGATCCATTTCTGAGCAAATTTCACAAGTTTGTACCGGTAGTGTTTCCTGTACAATAAAATTACGAATAAAAAAAATTAGTTCTTTCAATTCTTGACGAAGGGAAAAATCACTTATCTCGTTGACCCTTTTTGGAATATCTTGTCATATTTCAAATTGTTGAGAATTCTCAATATTAGGAAAATCACTGTAAAAAGTATGTTCATCAGGAAATAACAACTCCCTTAAAGTCTTTTGACCAGCCATATTTTTGTCAAATTATTCTCTTCTATGTCACCGTCAAATCTCAATAAGTTCACTGTAAAGGTTAGTCCCCAAAAATAAAAAGAAAACAAAACTTAAAAGAAATAAATCACTTAACACCGTTCCCCGGCAACGGCGCCAAAATTTGGTGGGTGTCAAACCAACAAAAATAAATTACCTACTTTCACAAAGACGAGTCTAGGGTAAACAGGGTCGAATCCACAGGAAACGGTGGATTTACTTCTTTTAAGGAAAATAAAATAAAAATAAAAGTTTGGGGTTTTGAATTGACTAAATTAAATACTAAATCTAAATAAACAAAGATTTAAAATCGAAAAGCAAAATGACAAAATAAAATCGGGTAAAATTTAATGAATAAAGATAAATTGACCTAGTTGAAGGGTTCATTTCCACTTTGATTCAATCGATTGATCATTGATTTAAAAATAATTCAACAATACATAAATAAATTAGTTATAGTCGTCGACAATCGCCCAACGATCAATCTCTCCTTAATTCGTCGATAATTAAGAGAAACTCATTAATTATTTCCCTGATCAATAGTCAACCCTAGAGAAACTCTTAGGATTGAAAGTCTCAACAGCTTTAAAATTTAGAGAAACCCAATTCTAATTAACAAACACACATTGGGTTCATTTAAATTAGATTATTTAATCTCATGACACGAATGTCATTCCCATGACACGAATGTCAATTACCACTTTATTAAAACCAACAAACAATTATGGATTTACCGTTTTAATTAGTTGTAGATTATTCTAAAACTATTAAATATTGGCCACCTATTCAATAATTCTAGAAAATCATGATCCATGAAGAGTAGAAATTAAATAAATATCTATGATTAATGAATAAATTAACACATTTAGATCTCACAATATCATAAATCAAAATTTCAACTAACCTTCAACTAGAAAATAAAATTAAAAATAAAACATTATGAAAGAAACACTCACAAAATAATAATACTACTACTAGAAAAATTTAATAAAATGTGTTTGGAATACAAAACTTCATGACCTTGACTGCTGGGAAGAAAAGTGTTTGGAGGTTAAAAAAATGTGTTGGAAAAGTCAAGAGGCTTGCAGCCATGACCTCCCTTTGCTGTAATCGATTGTTGCCCTTTTGTCGGAAGAAAACTACTTGCTCCTGGACGTGGGTGCTGCTGGGAATGAGGTGAAGGAGCGGTTGCCCCTTTTTGGGGCTCTCCTCTATTACACAATGTAACCCCATATATATAGGAATAAGTTAACCTAATTTTAAAAGAGAAAATTCTCCTAAATTTTAGGTAACTACTAAATAATAAATTATAAGAGATTTAAAATTTTCAAAATTCTTATTCCCAAATATTTAGGAATATCTTTAATATATTTGTAAATTTTCAAAACTTCCAAATTTGTCTTCTTTTCCTTCCTTTTTCTTCAAAAGTCTCATCTATCATTCTTATTATATCAATGACTATAAAATACAATAATTAGTGTAATATTTATTCAAAAATAGAGTAAAATCAATTACAAATATTACACAAATTTATACCCTATCACGTAGGTACCCAAAAAAATAAATGTAGAAGAAGAAGAAGATTGTTGGGCCCTTCCCCGCAACACCATGTTAGAGCAGAATTGGGCCAGTCCAAGACCCACATGTATATTGCCAAATTATCTGGTTTGATTCACCCAAACGAACAAGGACAGTTTACCCCACCTTGAGAGGCCCGAGATACAATACCTCACGAGACTCAGATTTTCCTGCCCCACCAGAGTTTGCTTCCATTAATTAATTCTCCTGAAGGGTTTGATCATCACTTATCCTCGCGGATCTAAAATTTCAAATGATAGTAGTCCTCCCGCACACAATCACTAAATAAGTGTTGAGTGATTTAAGATCAAAATCTTTTTTTTTTACGGGAAATTTGACTGACTATACCAGTATTAGCTATGTTCGATCAACGAAAATTCTTGAAATAATATGAATCCATTTTGATATTAAATCCTATTAGTAGGTAAACGAAGAGATAAATCACTGTTGGAGAACAAGAAAATTGACTACTAACCAAATAGTACTGAACTCACTCTTCAGTATTTTTACCTCAAACTCATTTGTTTCTTCCCTTTCTTTATCATGACGAATATCATAAGAATTGATAAATCATTCGGGAAACAAGTTGCCTAATAATGTCAGTATTCATAGGCAAACCAGATTTGAAAGCAACAATGGAATTTTCTCTAAGAACAAAATGTGGGGTTGGCGGAGGGGGGGGGGCTCATGTACTTGTAGTAGTAACACAATTCCTTCACACACCAAAGTTGGGTATATCTTTAATCATAATTCAAGCCTTTTGCCGCCAAATATGAATCAAAAATAACAGCTTTCTCAAATTAAAGGACCTAAAATTCAGCTTATTCTTTTATTACTTTTCCAGCAATGTTTGTCGCAATCCTTAAAGAATGGTTCTTTCTTTTCCTTTTCTTTTCTCTTTTTTCTTGTGTTGCCTTATCACATTTAAAGCCTTCTGCTTGGAATCCACTGCTTTCAGTCTTACAATTTAATTCTAGTACCTTTTTTATTTTTTTCCTTTTGTGCAGATTTAACTATAGTTTTACTACTCACAAACAAAACTTTTTAATATTCTCTCAAAACAATATTAGGTCTGGTTATTCTATAAACTTGTATTCTTAAGGATTTCTTGCCTGATATTATTCCACCTCTAATTGTGGATGATGTCACTTACTTTTTGACCAATAAAGGCCTCTAAAAATTTATGGGGTCTGAGAATGGATTTGTCCCCACAAAGCCAAATAAAATCAAGTAAAAATGCACTATAAGGACCATTCAACCACTTCCAAGAAGTGATTTTAAGGTCTTTGATTGATGCGCAAGTCCTATTGAACAAGTAGGACAGAAGTCTTGAACTAGTCTCATTCTTCTTTGGCAGAAAAATTGGTGGGCAATATTATTGGCATCAGAGAAGGCCTATTCAAAGTTGAGATATGAACCAATGAAGGTCTGGTTCTATACCTCACTCTACTCATCCGCACAAAGTAGAACTTGCAAAAATTAGAAGGGTATGGTATGCATAGAATAAAGACATGAAAGCCTCCCACTGCACCACACAAAGGAGACTTAAATATTTGGTAGTGAGAGAGGACTGTCAGGTTGGATGGTTGGTGCACTAACCCACCACCATAAGCGCTCCTGCTTGGGCGCGCACGCACAAACATACATCTAAAGTAATGGAACAATGCTTCAAGGTTTATAAACTTTGATTCCTCATAAATGCAAAGTAGATCCTACACGATGAAAGTTGCCCAACTACCCAGTAATTTCCTTGTTAATGTCAAGTGATATGGACAAGGCAACAAGCGAGACCTAATAATGGGAATACCACTAAAAAGGTGAAGCCTCCTTCACTGGCAAGCAAGTGACCTTCACTGCAAAATACTTTCACATGCCCTTTAGTTATCAATGTTCATTGTCAGATTTGTATGGGTGGAAAATTTTATTTCCCTGTCATCAACAAGGACCATCAAATGCGGTAAAAATAAAACCACCCCATTTGCTGCATTGCATTTACAGGGCATGTGTAGGCTTCTCCGAGATGAAAATGAGAATAATGACTAAAGCACAATGTTCCTTTCCATTCTTTTTTTTTTTTTTCCTTTTTCTCAGAAGATGTAAATTAGATGGAAGATTTCTCAAAACATTCAAAAAGAAAGAGGAACTTACATATGCAAGAAGGCAGCTAGTTGCTGCCGATAAGCCACTGAAACAGAACAGGTTCCCCTGTAGGCAATCCTTGAATCTGACCCAGCAGGAGGCCAAAAAAATAGGAAATGCTTATATAAAACAATGCCAACCACACTAACTTGTCTGTACACTTGCATTTCCTGAAATTCCCATGAAACCATGACCCAGAATTTGCAGAATGAGACAAATATCAGAGAACAGAAGCAACTTGTGTCGGAATGATTCCGATTCACCACTGCATAATTCAGCATAACCATCCATTTTAATCCTCCTCCATAGGAGCTGGAACATTAAGATCAATCAGGAGAGGTACCATAAGACGGCTTTGCTGGATTACTAGACCATCTCCGCTTTGCGAGACACCAGTTAAATTGGATTGGCCCCTTGGTGAATCAAGGAAGTCCACCGAGTCTCCATGCCCTTTATAACTGTTCAAATCAATGCTTTCCCCACCATCAACGGATAAATCAGAGTTGCCATTGTACCTAGCTGCATTGCAGCCATTGTAGCTTATGTTGCTGATTCTTTGTCCTCCATGAGCTTCACGCAACCCAAAGCTCTGGTCGCGATTCAAGCACTCATATAAGCTTTCTTTCCTACCATTCCCAAATTGTTCAACATTCAAAAGATCATGCATTGTTCTGTCGATCGAACTTCCATATGATTCAAGATTATAGGAGTGCTTTCCATTTCTCTCCCCAAATTCAACACTAAAGGTCTCCAATCCACATCCATTGTCCACTCCTAACTCGGTTTTGCCGGCATTAACTGATCTCTCCAAACAATTCCTCAGCTCAGCATTAGACAATTTGACCTCACACTCATCATCAGTTTTACCATTATTAAATTCACCGTTCCTTGAAAACCCATTGGCAGAAACATCAGATTTAACCTTATTACCACCATTTTCTGAATACCCACCATCAAACTTCTCCAACTGGACAATCTCACCAGCTCTGTTAGTCTCTACACCCTCATCATCCCCATTGAACGCAACATCTAAAACTTCCTTTTTAACAACCCCCACTACAGGACTCAATGATTTAGCCTCCAAAACCACGGAATCATCGACTGAAGACTCTTCAACTGAATTCACAAAGCACTCCCCATTTCTAGGATCCCTAGACAACATCATCAAACACTTAGCAACTTCTTGTTCTTGCTCAATCCCAGAAACAGCCTCTGACCCATTAGTAGAATTGGATGCATAAACATCAAAATTCTTGTTCCTCTCTTTCCTCGACCTCTTTCTCCGCAGAATCGAAGTTGGAACCTCTTCATAAACACACAAATCATCAGCATCACCCTTCAAGTTCTCAAAACCCCTTTTGTTGTTTAATGAATGAGACTTCATGTGACCAAAAAGAGCTCTCAAAGAATCAAACCCTTTACCACATTGTTCACAAACTTGCTTTTCATACAAATCAAAGGTTGAATCCACAAACCTCCATGTCTTCCTAGGGTTCTTCCTAAGCCCATATACAGATTTCTCATTCTCAAATCCTTCATTTTCTTCTTCTTCACAAACATCAACAGATGAAGGAAATTTCTTAGCCTTTTGGGGTTTACAAGCTTTATCTTCAGATTTAGAAGAAGAACTCATCACAAGCACGTGATGTCTCATGTGACCTCCCAGAGATTTCCCACTGGGGAATCTCTTGTTGCAGAGCTTGCATACCCTCTTCAGCTTCTGATCTTCTTCAGCCATTAAGCACACAAAAGCTATGAAATTAAGAACAATCAAATCAAACCCAGCATATGAAATCAGTACTCAAAATTGAAAGAATGCAGCTTTATTAGAAATGAGGAACCCAAATTGTGAACAAACAGAGGAAGCTAAAAAAATCCATATTCTACACAGATGGTGAAAGAGAGAGGAAAGGCTTTTTGAGAGAGAAATGTAATCTGGGGTTAAAGGGAGAAATGTAATCTGGGGTTAGAGGTTTTTTTTTTTTTGACAGAGAGATTATATAAATTAAAAATGAAAAAAATAAGAAAAGAAAATCGGTTGCTTTTTTTTACGCTGAAGATCAGATGTGACAGTTTTGTTGTTCTTCAAGTACAAGATCCGATGCACAAGAGATTAAGAGTACTAGTAGAGTAGAGTAGACTCTCCGTATTCCTATCATCCCTCGCCCTCTCTCGCCTCTGTTGTTTCTCTCTCTAGAATGCTCAAAATTCTCAATTTTGAAGAGGTGAGTGAGTCTCCAATGATAGCGATGAAGAAACTCTCTCTCAAGTCTCTCTCTCTCTCTCTTTCTCTCTCGCTCTCCCTTGTTTGTGTCCTATCAGTGGGAGGAGAAATCCATGCAGGGAAGCCAAAAAGACTAGGGAAAAATAATAATAATAATAAAAAATAGGAGAGAGAAAAAATTGAAGTTAAAAAAAAAAATTTGATGGGAAGCACGTGGCAAGTGAGGATATTGAGCTGTTCACATCCAACGGTTGTGATTTCTTTGATTTGTTTAAAGATCCCGATGTTTTCGGACCATCTTGATACACCCGAACAGTGCCTAATTTTCTTTTTCCTTCCCATTTTGTGCTGCTTTTTTAAATATATATATATATATATATTAGCTGCACAATAAGGTAACTCCCCTTGACTCGTGACCCCACCATTGATATTACTACGATTCAATGAAAATTTCAAAAATTACTAAGATTTTAATTGATATTACTAAGATCTTTGCATTTAAATATTGGGGTTCAATTAGATTATTTTTTTATTATATAGAGATCTGAAATTAAAATTGAGAGAGTTTATGATCATTAATCTGTTAGACAGATTATTTATTTTTTTATTATATAATGATTTGAATCTGAATTTTAAGATTGAATGAAAAAATTATAATCACAAAACTATTTCCTCCTAACGTTGAACTAAATTATGATTGACTTGATTGTCATGGAGAAGGGTTTCTGTGGGTGCAACCAATCGCCCAAAAAGAAAAGTTTCTAAAGAATCCCTTTCCAATCTTTTTTTTCTTTCTTTTCACAAATTTA
Organism: Dillenia turbinata; assembly: GCA_037126225.1. Lineage (NCBI taxonomy): Eukaryota > Viridiplantae > Streptophyta > Magnoliopsida > Dilleniales > Dilleniaceae > Dillenia > Dillenia turbinata. The sequence goes on from JBAMMX010000011.1 coordinate 6,575,082, forward strand.
GTTAGTGATATTAGCTTAATAAGCCAGAGATTAGGTGACAAAATATTCGGTAACCGTGAAATCATATTACTGTGTTGATATGAAATCCCTTAGTCATTTTGGCAATCAACCGAGTGGCATTCAACAATACTTTAATTAGCATTTTAGCCTTAATTAAAAGCAGACTTGATTTTGTTTCTTTTGTGTATAAAGTTGATGGTACGTGAGAGTTGTTTCTGTCTTAAACTAAATTTTGAATAGGTTTTTCATTTTCAATTGTGTCAAAATTTTTATATTTTTATGATAGTTGTTATTGGCCTTGTAGTTCTATATATATATATTTTGTGCCTTAGAGTTGATCTACCGCTCAATTGTCAGAGTTTTACTCCGACTAATTTGAGTCGAGTCGCTGTCGTGTCAGGTCCTCTTAAGGAGGGATTCTCTCAATATAATTTTTTTCGTTTCTAATGAGAATCGAACTTGAACTTGAGCGCTTGATTATGAGATTGCAATGCCATTCTCGTTACGCCAATCAAAAGTTGATATATATAATATATATATGTAGTTGGAGTGTTGGGAATGAAAAAATTGAGATCGGAAGAACTTGTCGTTAAATTAAATCCCACAATATTCAAATTAGATTAATCAGAAAATCCAAATACCGAAAACTAATCAGTCTAATACTACCCACAATCAAGAGGCTAAAGAGGCGAGAGAGAGAGAGAGAGAGAGAGAGAGTCCTTAAGCCTAACTTGGGGAAAATAAGCAAGGCGCCTTTTGGAAGGAAAAACTTTATAAATCAAGTTGTTATTATTATTATTATTAGACAAGAGTTTTCTTGGCATAATTTAGACTAATATCCATCATTGACTAGGAAAATTCTTGATTATTATTGTTAGTGCCATCTTCTTTTCGTTTGCCTTTTTGAAGTCTACTGAAGTGCGCCTGAAATCTTAAGTAAAGAAATAGGATTATAAGCTAAATGAAATAATCAATGTTATGAAACAGCTATGCACATTGCCCGACTCTTTGGGGGGAATGGTTTTGGGTTTTGAATCTCTTCTATTAATAAAACAAATATTGAAATCAATCACAAGCTTTCTACAAAAGAAAATTTCTCAAACTTTACCCTTCTAATGTTACCCCTGATCTCTACATTGGGGGAAGGGTTGTGATCACTAGACTATCTCCTTGGAAATCTCTCTCTCTCTCTTCTATTTTAGTATTTTATGATAGATTTTATATTTTATATTTATTATTTAAAATTTTAATTTTATAATTTTAAATTTAATTTTAGAAAAACAAAATAAAAAATATTAACTAGTATTTTAGTTTATTTAAATTGCTGTTAATTAGTACTAATTAATACTAATTAGTACTAATATTAATTAGTACATATACGCTCACTCCAAAGTCAACCACAATCATTGAGATTAAAACTTTGATTGTTATTATTATTATAATTTTTATTCTTGATTTTATTTGTCTTATAATTATTAATTATATATTTAATTATTTTAAATTTTTTTATTATTTAAATATTATAATTAATATTTATATCAAAATTTATATATATATATATATATTTGATATTTTTATTTTCCATATTTAATAAAATACTATTTCCCCTCCATCAAACGTAACTTCGAACATTTGAAAGCATTTGACTTGAACTTTGAAGTTGAAATAACACTGATTTCAATGATAGGCGTAAAAAAGATTTCAATGATAGGCGTAAAAAAGATTCATACACAGGTCACGCTCCCAGACTTTTCCTTTGACCAAATACTGATGAAAATGGAGGAAGCAACTAATGGGGACACAATTGTGGTTAAGATTTTGCGCCAATCAGTCTTCTGACCTTCTAGGATTTGAATTTTCGAGAAAGGTAAGGCTCCCAAGCAAACTAGGGAAATTCACGGTCTTTCGAAAATTTAAACACAAAATCTCAAATAAAATAATTGAGCAAGAACTCTTTACCACTCTAGTATTCCTATAAATACCATTCTACATAAAATAATATTCATAACTATTAAATAATGATACAACAGCGAGTAAATATTAATATTCATAGCCATAGAGTGCCATGAATGCAGTGATGGTAAGGGACATGGATTCATGGGTCAATGTGCTAAGAAGCAGATGTGTTCCAGCAGCAATGCCTGAGAAGTGATGCTCCTAAAGACAGTCGAACACCAAAAATAATCAATGGCGGGACCAAATTCTTATAATCTTTCCAAAAGAGATAAGGTGGGATTGGTTGAGCCGCTGCCAGTTTTACACCTCCAATAATAATATTGTACGTACAAACACACACACATCTTCTCAGATCTTCTTAGTTTAAAGTGGAGGGGTAAGAGTTCAGTTCATGCAGATGGCATGACCTTCGAGGTTTTTATTCTAATCAACAAGCGCCAGTCATGGGTTCATCTAGTTGTCTCCTTTTTCAATTCCCACTTGGAAGAAACCCCAGTTGCTTTTAGTAATGCATTTGTTTGGAATCATCCCATTCCCTTCACATAAAATATTTTAAAATCCAACAAAGGAAATGAGAAAATTTGCTATGACACTGTTTCATGCGTCTCGTAATCATTTTATCACAATACCTTTTCATCTGGTCCAAATAACATGCCTTGTTTTTCATCATGTTCACTCCACAGACAAAAATAAATCCTTTTTCTCTTTAATTTTTGCAGCATACCAAACACCACACCTAGGCACTGAGAGACTAACCCGCCACAAGTAACAGAGGAAATATTTTCTAGTACATGTACCATAAATGATGCAAATTAGTATGGTCATTGAATGTGCACCGACCCAAATTGTGAAGATAGCAACTATTTCATTTTTTGGTTCCCCAACGGTATACAGACTCATATTCCGATTAATCATGTTTGAGTGTTTGCAGAGTCCTATTAGGAGAAGAATCTTCTAACATAATTTTTTCTATTCCAATGCACAATTTTCGGTCAGTGAAGATAACAACTATTTTGACTTTGTTGTCACACTATGTATGTCCACAGACCATTGGAGCTCATATTTTTTATCCCCAGTTGCTTTATTGTCAAAAATGGCATGACACACACACAACAAGGACGGAGGAAAATTCAATGAAACAAACCATTCATCAAATCCAAACGAAAGATATGAAACAGAACATAAATCAAATTAATTAATTTGTTGTTTGCAATACTCCAGCATGTAGGTTACAAGATTTGTAGCCAAGTTCAGCCTTAGCTCCTGATCTTTGGGATAAGTCTTCAAGCTCATTTCAGGCAGACATGCTCATTGGAGCAATGAGACCAATCAAACAAAATAAATTTATATAACAATCTATCCGATTAATGCTAAAAAGAAACTAGAGAAGCACTGTAGAAGTGCATCCACACAGAGAAGCACTGTAGAAAGAAGGGGGGAGAGAGAGAGACACAGAGTATCTTGTTGTAGCTCAAAGAAAGCACGAATTCTGAGTAAATTTTTCAGGAACTATGCCCTAGCCGAAGCATGGAGAGGAAAATGGCGCAAAATTGCACCACACAGCACATGTTTGTGTGAAAAGAATGGATACTTCTAGGAAGGAAGGATTAAATCCACTTGCGTAATCTTATGATAAAATGTGCCATGCCATGAACGTTCAGCCCATCTTGGCCAGCTTGGTGTTAAGGCTGGGCCTCCCTAGGCCCGGCCGAACCAATCTAAGATCTAGCAGGCCTTGAACTGTTCTCACTAATAATATGCCACCACAACACGAGAATGTGATTTGCGTGGCCCGCCTAGCCCTGCATTGAGCACTTGTTAGATGGGCCAGCAGTCCATCTCTTCCCCAAACTTGCCATGAAAATGCAAGATTATGGCCTAATTCCTAAACCCAAATTTTAGATCAGTTAATGTTTTATTCTTTAACTTGACCCCAAAAAAAAAAGTTTTATTCTTTAATAATACCCCGCAGGCATAGCTCGAAGCTAGCCAGTTCGACCCACGCTCATTATTAACAAAATGCCATTGTCTTTGAATTGAAGTATGGGTGATCCGGGATATAGATTTGTTAATTAAGTTTTGAATTTAAAATTTAAAAATAAAAAAAGTTATATTAAAAGAGTCGTTCCCTAAATAAAGTTTTTATAAATTTTTGAATCGAATTAGTAGGAATATAATTTTAAATATTATCCGTGATCGGAAAAAAAAAAAAAAAATGTTTGGGCCATCCCAAACCTTTATGAATATTAAGGAATTCAAGTTGGTTTCAAGCCCCTGCCTAGGATGAAGGTTGTGCCTGGGTGAGTCGACCTCTCACGGCGTATCTTTTTGGCGAACTAAATTTTTAGAAGTTAAATCGCCAAACCAACCTAATTTCTAAGAAATTTGGAAATATCAACCTGTGCCGAACCATGCTTAGCAACCTTTTTTATCGCTTAATTAGGAGATTAGTGTGTTACACAGAAAATTTAGTGTTATAAAGTTTTTATTTAATTTATTGTTAAATATAGAGAAAATCATATTGTAATTGATTTTTTAAACTTGAAATGTAGCATCAAAAATTTTAGTATAGTATTTTCAATTTTGGTACTTTATGGAGCTAGAAAATGACTTGTAATTAATTTAGTTATAATATATTGTATGTGTGGAATAGTCTAGTGGTTTAATTCTTTTTGGAGAAACAATAGCTCATATATTCAAATCCAAGTAAATGCAAATTGGTGAAACCTTAAGTCGATTCAAGCCTTGGCAAATTGAATGGAATATGTGAGTAGTGAATTGATTCACAAATGAAGTGAATCAATTCATATGAGAGGATATGAGAAGAGGGGAATCGACTTGGATGAAAAAAATGAAGAATTAAATCGATTCATATGAAAAAAAAGGAGGGAGAAATCGACTCACAAATTGAAGTGAGTCGATTTACTAGTGTGCAGAGCACACCTTCTGAGGTTTGAGTTTCATAAATCGACTCATGCCAGTGATGAGTAGATTTGTGTGGAGACAATGAGGAAGGAAATTGATTCATGCAAGGGGTAAATTGATTTGCGTGGGAAGAAAAGGAAGGAAAGTCGATTTGCCAAAGGGATGAATTGTTTTGTGTGAGGAAAACGAAAGAGCCAAGTCGATTCACACAAGGAACAAGTCGATTCAATTTAGGCATTGTGAGTCAATTTCCTTAGACCACAAGTCGATTTGCTTAATATTTCAGAAGAGTTTCTAAAACTTGTCATACATGAATTGATTTGTACTTTGCAAAAATCGATTCAGTTTCCAAATGGTAAGTCGATTCACCTATGCCACAAGTCGATTTGGATTGCTTTTTAGAAGGGTTTCTGAGGCTTCACCTATACAAATTGATTTGTGCTTTGGGCAAGTCAATTCAGTCTGCATTTGTGAGTCGATTTGCTTATATTACAAATCGACTTGGTCTTTCAACATATACATATGAATCGACTTGAGGGAGATGTAAATCGATTTGTGCACTCATTGAAACTAGTAAATGATCAAAATGTCCTTCAAATATAATGAAACCTAAAAAAATTCAGAAGGGGCAAGTTAGTAATTTTAGCTTTACAATTAATAGATAAGGAAAAGGCTCATTCAATTATTCGATCTCATTTTTTCTCCACCCTCATTCATTTCTCTTGACAACTCTCTCCCCTCTCTACATTCATTCCTCCTTCTTCACATCTCAGTTGATTTCTCTCCTATCAATCAACTACTCTATACTTAAATTCACTCAATGGATTTTCAAAATTCTCAATCAACCTTTGAGACGAAGGATTAAACGTAAGAATTTAGGGTTGCTCTACAAAGGAAAAATTAGGGTTTTTGAAATCCAATCTCCAAAACCTAATTCAACCCCAAAATTAAGGTAATTTTTCATCTCTAATCTTAGATTTAGCTTCTTTATTACTAAATTGAATTGTATTATTGAGATTTGAGAAATTTCATTTGAAAATCAAAACACTAGGAATGGAGAATGATAAAATTGAGGAAAAATGGAATCAAATTGTTTAAAGGTACAAATGATGTGCAAATGGTAAAAATAGAATCTACATTCATGAATGTGAGAAATTAGGGTTTGTGCAAAATTAGAAAAAAAATTATAAACCCTAAAAATAATCATAAATTGATATTGAATTTGTGATTATTAGTTTAGGAAGATCAATTAGAATTTGAAAAGGATTTCATTAGAATAAATTTTAGAATTTGGAGTGAATACCCTTCCAAAAGGTGAGTGGATGGCTATCTCACATATCAATGGGTAAAATGATTTTCAATTATGATTTGTAAATTGAATTTTCAAATAAATTTAAATGAATTTGAAATATTTTTGTGATTGTAGTGTGCGCCGAAATAAAATGTTATAAATCCATGACACTTTTATTGAATTGATAAATTATTTGCACTATATTGGAATGAAATATTAATATGTGAATTATGAATTGCTCTTATTTATATATGAACACAAATCTTGATTGATGAACTGAATTTTTGTAACACGGTGCATGGATAAAAAAATGACTATAGTCTAAATCTTGTCACGGGTCGAGCCATCGGGACGGCGTGGTTAAAACTGATTTGATTAAAATTAGAGGTTTGAAAGAGATGGAATGAAGAGCCACTCAAGTTGGCTGGATGACATGGTGACACTCCACAAAAATAATTTTGGGTTAACGTCAAGGAAAGAGGATTTTATGAAAATCATGAAAACAAAATCTCTTGACGAATCCTACCAACGGCTATCGGTAGAAAAGTGATTTCGGTAAACTCCAAAATTATGAAAATGAAAATTTAAGTTGTTTGATTTATATATCTGAATTATGATGATTTTAAATGAATTGTTTTATGTAAATAATTTTAATTATTGCATTGTACTATATTTCAACATGTACGTTTGGCATTATCATCTCCACCCCTCATTCATATTTATCATGTCATTGCATTCCACTCACTAAATATTTATAATACTCACTTCTCTCTTTAAATTTTTCAAAGCAAATGTAGACTTGGACTAGTATTGGCTGGATGGAAATCTTTTGACGACCTACGATAGGTATTGGTGATGTGAATTGTATTTTGGAATTGATGTAGTATAATCCATGGAATGAAATTTTTGTACTTTTATTTTGTTTGGATTTGTTAAATATTTGTTTAGTATTTTTTAGACAACTATTTGAAAAAACTATACTTTTATGATGAAAAAATTATATTTTATTGTTTTAAAGATTTCTTTTGCAAATCTAGTTGCCTTCGTTGAGACATTTGAGTTATATGGTAGATTTTGAGTGTATTTGGACTATGAAAATTTTATGTAAATGTTTGGGAACTGGGTTGGCCAAATTGCATGCATGCTTGAACAATGATGGACTGGATTGGTCTTTTGATTGTGAAACATATGCATATTTGTTTATTTGAATGGTTAAATAATTTTGAAAAATTGTTGGATATCTAAATGCCTTGCGGTACTATAGGACACGGAGTGGGTTCAGGTAACGCGACAGTTGTTACGTGCTTGACGGGAGAGTCGGGACATGACATAGTGGGTTTAAAATTATATAATAAGATAATTTTTCTCCATACAATAATTAAATAAATTATAGTTATTGAAATTCAGGTCAAGAAAATTGAAATTTATTCCACCAGAAAAAAAATACTGGATATACAACCATTTCAAAATAAATAAATAAAACTACTGGATATACGACTGTCGTCGGGCTATTTTTGTATGCTTGTTTGCTGAGCTCTCCTTTGGTGCCTGATTCTCTTTGAATTTTGATTGTGCGAGTCCCTATGTAAGTATCACAAAGAAAATCACAAACATGGATTACCCTGACCAACCACATACGTGCCATAATACACATGATCCATGTAAAAGTATTTAAGGGATCCATAAGAATCAGAAAAGAGAGAACAATTGAATCAATAGCTAAATATCATTCAAATAATTCCCAATCGAAGCCTTTGTTGTCCTAAGCCATGTAAAAGAAGTAACGATCTTACTAACTAGAATAGATTCAGACACCAAGGTGTCCTAGAACCCAATTCTTAAGGGCAATAAAAGGTAGTTGAAAACCAAGAAAGTCAAAGCATACTAAATGTATCAAAACCCTAAGAGCTCAGACAACAATAATCCACTTTTCAGCTTTCTTTAGGCCACAGCAGGCATGTCCTTGAGCCATGAATCCAATGGTTTCCCAATAGAGTAAACGATGAACCCGATTTGCCTCAGCTTCTGCACGTCAACAACGTTGCGACCATCGAACAAAAATGCAGGCTTTTGCATGTTATCATAAATTCTTTTATAATCAAGATTCTTGAACTCGTCCCACTCAGTCAGAATGCAGACTCCATGGGCATCCTTAGTCGCCTCATAAGCATCCCAGACCACGCTAACTTGCTTGACAGCGGTGGGACTCAATGGCTGGAGATGAATAGGATGATCCCAATCGAACTTCTTCATCGTGAGATCCCGCTGGATCTGATCTTCAGAAACTTGAGGGTCATAAATGCTCAACCGGGCTTTGTCACCCAAAAGCCCCTTGCAGACATCAATTGCGGGAGTTTCCCTAGTGTCACCAGTGTCTTTCTTGAAAGCAAATCCTAGAACAGCAAACTTCTTTCCTGAAACTGTGTTGAACATGGAAGAAACGATCCTGTTCACAAACCTGCTCTTCTGGTAGTCGTTCACCTTAATGACTTGCTTCCAGTAATTGGCAACCTCAGGAAGGCCATTGCACTCGCAGATATAGACCAAATTCAAAATATCCTTTTGGAAGCAGGAACCGCCAAAACCAACACTGGCATTCAAGAACTTAGGTCCAATTCTTGTGTCCTTACCAACCGCATGTGACACCTGGGACACATCAGCACCAGTTGCCTCACAGAGTGCTGACATGGCATTGACAGATGAGATCCTCTGTGCCAAGAAGGCATTGGCAGCAAGCTTAGAGAGCTCAGCGGACCAGAGATTAGTGCAGATAATGCGCTCTTCAGGCACCCAATGAGCATAAACGCTTTTCAATGTTTCAATGGCCTTCTTACCTCCTGGAGTCTCCCGACCTCCAATGAGAACACGATCAGGAGCGAAAAGGTCCTGAATTGCAGTTCCCTCTGCGAGAAACTCTGGGTTCGACAGAATTTGAAAGTTGATGCCCTTGCTATTGTGTGTCAGAATCTTTTCAATTGCCTCTGCAGTTTTGACAGGAACAGTCGATTTCTCAACAACAATCTTGTCAGATTTAGAGACATCAGCAATCATACGAGCAGCACTCTCCCAATAAGTCAGATCAGCAGCTTTGCCAGCCCCAAGACCTTGGGTTTTTGTAGGAGTATTCACCGAAACAAAGACAACATCTGCCTCGGAAACATGTTTCTCCACATCAGTGCTGAAGAAGAGGTTCTTTTCCCTACACTGCTTGACTACTTCATCAAGGCCTGGCTCATAGATTGGGAGCTGGTCACTGTTCCATGCGTTTATACGTGAAGCAGAGATGTCAACAACAGCTACTTGAATATCCGGGCACTTTAGTGCAATCACGGCCATGGTTGGGCCACCAACATAGCCAGCGCCGATGCAACAGATCTTCATTTTTCGTTTTGCTTCTGCCTAAACCAAAAATATTCAATTCATGGATGAATTTGAAGTGCAAACAACATAAGAAAGCTAGTTTACAATAAAATTGTGTTAGGAATTCGGATACATCAAGGAAAAAAAATGGAATTTTAGGAAAAACAACAATGGCAAGGGATCGAACAAAGATCTAATATCTATTCATAATGAAATGCAAATACAGGAGGACGCTTCTTCCCAGACTAATATAACATTAGATCAAAAACTAGCTAGGACATAGACAAGGATAAAATTCAATTAAACCTAATGAAAACACCTATCATGAACCATAATTTGAGTATGCACAACGCAAAAGTGGACATTAACATAAACATCAAATTCAATTATAAATAAGATATATGATCATGCAGAGAAGACAGATCAGATTTTTGGCTGTTAATTCATGGAAAAAAAAATGATAATTCAGATGCATAATTGAAATTTGGGGGGGAATTTACAACTGTTTGATTAAATCTAACTAGGATTTCCACCTCATTGTTCTGAGAATGACTTGATCTCGAATTCAGATTCACAAAACAAAGAAAAACTACAAATGCATGATAAAACCATAACCATGAAATCATTTTGCAGACCTAGAACAAAAAATATGAATTAAATCAGATCTATTAAACCAACCAAAACACAATAACGAAAACTGTGAACAACCACCCACCCAAAAATTTCACACTTGAGGGAAAAAGAAAAGAGATGTCAAAAAAAAAGAAAAAAAAATCAAAATCAAACAAAACCCAGGTCACAAAAATCCAAACTGTCATCTTTACACACCCCCCTTGATCAGAACAACAAGACCCGGGTCACAGAAATGCAAACAAATGAAAAAAGAATCGAAATCTGTAAGTTTTTACTTACAATTGGTTCCCCTCTATTGAAATCTGCAATTAGATAAAAGCAGACAATGAGAACGAGCAGATCAGATCGAGAGAGAGAGAGAGAAAGAAGGAGGGCGAGGGTGAGACTGAGAGAGAAAGGAAATGAGACCCGAGAAGAGGGAGATCTGAACACGTATTTATATACCCACGCGGCTATTTATAGATCTTAATTCTTACCACCCCCCCCCCAACTATGTTTTCCCATAAAAGGAGAAAGACGGAGGGGAGAGAGAAAGAGAGAGAGAGAGAGAGAGAGAGAATAGGGGGAGAGAGACTATTGATGCATAACATTCTTACACGTTTTACATTTTCTTATTATAACACACCCCACCAACTCCAAAATAATATTAATTTCAGAAAAATAAATAAAAAAAGAAGTTTACAAAAACAATTGCACAGAACAAATAATTTGAGCATGGAAGATCTCTCTGATCACAAATGGATGTCATTGTTGTTCTACTGTAGCAGTAATTTTATATCATAGAATTGTGGGTTTTCGTGGGTTTATATAGGTGGGGTTGTGGGACTACCTCATAAGAAAATTTATTAATAAAAAATGGTAGAGATTTTATTGTCTGTTTTGTTAAGTACCACCTCGTACATTAAAAAATCATTGATTTGAAGGTAAACATGAAAAGTCACAAAAATTAGATAGTTAAAAGCTCTAAATCAACCAGACCATAGAATTGTACTACCATGAGGTCATTCAAACACGCACTTATATAACACCATGTTTTCCCATAAAAGGAGACAAAGGGGGCCCCCCGGGGGGGGGAGAGAGAGAGAGAGAGATAGAGAGAGAGAGCACGGAGGAGAGAGACCGCTGATGCGTTACATAATCAAAATATCAAAAATCTTAAAAGTTAGAATTATTTGTTGAAATTCTAAGATAGATATAATAATTATTATTATTATTTATTTTATATATCTTTCATAATAAAATCATATAATTATTAATTTTATTTTTAATAAAAAATATTTTAAAATTAACATTTTTAATTTTATAATTATTATCACAGCAAAATCTTTAATTTCAGGGACTAAGAGTTGCAATTTTGAGTGAAGAAATTCCTACTACAACCGACTATCTATCCAAATTATTGAAATTATAGACAAACTCTTTTTTCTTAAAATCCCCCCAATCCTTTCATAAACATAATCAAAGATTGGAAGAAAAGAAAAATCAAATATAATCACGATACATAAAACATAAAGAGATGAGAAATGGCATTCAACAAAAACCTTACTTCGGAGTTCATAAAAAATGGCAGGTGGATCTGAAGTAGAATCAAGAGCTGGTGGTAAAACCCTTCAAGTCAAGAACAAAATCCAAAATTCAAAACCCAGAAACGAAATTAATAAAATAAAATAAAAAATCAATAAAAATGGAAGAAATTTAAGCTTAAATAATAAATGGGTTTTTTTTTTAATTAAATTTTAGAGAAGAACATACTAAGTAGCCATAGTAACAAAAATGGTGGATCTTTTCTGATTTTTTAGCGGGGCTGATTTGTGGAAGCGAAAAAAAGATCTATGAAGTTGAAGTTGAAGTGAAGAAGAAGAAAAAGAGGATAGAGAACTTGCTGCAGAGAAGGACAAGAGGAGTGACGAATTGATGCTGTATCTTCCTTTCAAAGTGGTCATATCTCGAATTTTCAATTTCTACTTACCCTCTCCAGAATAAATTTGATTGGGCACAAATTTTTGGAATGAAATGTTGCCACATTATATTGATTTGTTCGGGGATGGCTTCGTCATCGCCGATTAGGATGGGAGCCGCCATCGCCGAAGAGGGTGTTGATGGTGGGGTGGGGGTGTGGTGTGGGGGTGGTGAGGAAAGGGTAGAGATTTGTAACATGCGTTCAGACATGAGATTTATTTCTAAACTTTTATTCTCATTTTATTAATCCAAATAATTAATATAAATTTGATTCTCATTCTTAATTCTTATATCCTTATAACCAAACACCCTATATACATATTACATTTTCTTATAATACACCCCATCAAGTCCAAAATAATATTAATTTCAGAAAAATTAAAAAAGAGAAAAGTTTACAAAAGACACTTACACAGAACAAATGATTTGAGCATGGAAGATCTCTCCGATCACAAATGGATGTTTTTGGTTGTTCTACTGTAGCAGTAGTTATTTTATATCATAGAATTGTGGGTTTTCGTGGATTTATATAGGTGGGGAGTGTGGGACTACTTCATTGGAAAATTTATTAATTAAAAAAAAAAATGGACAGAGATTTTATTGTCTGTTTTTGTTAAACACGACCTCGTACATTAAAAAATCATTGATTTGAAGGCAAACATGAAAAGTTACGAAAATTAGACAATTAAAAGCTCTAAATCAACCAGACCAAGAAAGGGAAATCATTTTAGAGTGAGACAGAAGTGAGGAAGTGATTTCGTTTTAATAATAAAAAAGGTGGTTAGAGAACTAATCATGAAGATTAAGAGTGAGGAAGCTAAATCCAGTGAACTTAGAAAAGTAAAATGTGATTAATTTAGTAAATAAATTAATAATTTGGTATTAAAATATTTAAAGAATATTTTTCCATTTAACAATGCAGACTTGAAGGGCAATTCATGAGAGTCAAATAGAATAATTAATTTTGTTTTATAGTCTATATAAGGGACAATCTCTGTAAAGTCTCATTGCCTATTATTCTTAATTCACTTATGTAATGCCAATTCTCCTATTAACTAAAAGTGTGGAAGTCAGAGTCACCTTCTCTCAAATTCTTTATCTACCTAACAAATATCTTTTATTTAATTATTCTCAAAAAGAATAAAATAATTGACTTTGATTCATGAAGACTATTTGGATAAGATTAGATTATGGTTTGGTTGAAAAGTTGGTCCCAAGTGGGGCATTGTTTTTTCTAACAGAAACAAGGAAGCTTCCTTTGTCCCCTTCTAAAAGCTCAATTAGATGACATTATGACAAAAATTGAGGTTAATGAAGTTGATTGGAATTGTCCCGGATCTTGTTAGGTATTATTTCTCTTTCCTTATTTTTCATTTTCATTGCCAAGAAAATTTTGTGGTATACTCCAAAGTTCTTGAAAGAGATTATTGATGGAGGGGAGACCATATTCTTCTTCTTTTTTTCTATTTTTTCTAGGAAAGGTTTTTTTTCTATTTCTAGGAAAGGGTACCATTGCTTTTTTTTTTTTTTTTTTTTAGTTATACGGTGATTTGAATTTGAGATCACTATATTGAAAAAAGAAAATTATGATTATCAGATTATCCTCGTAAAAATGAATACTATTGCCTTACAGACCATAAATTTGAGGGCAAGATGCCCATAAATATTAGATAGTGACATCATACATTTTCCAAACTTCTTAAAATGAAATGAAAATGGATTTTGCTTTGCCACATCCAAGGATCTTGAGAGTCGGACTTTCATGAACTCAAATTTCGAATGATCTATGTTAAAATCACTTAACAGCACTACCAAAAAATAAAAAAGAAGACAGACTATATAATTTTTGTCAGAAAACTTCTTCCTCGAGCATTTCATTGCTAACAATCAATGAGCAGTATTCTCTCTCTCTCTCTCTCTCTCTCTCTCTCCCTCACAAAAATGTTAGATTGCTCTGATTCTCAAATGAACTAAGCCTCATATCCCAGAAAAGCAAGAAAGTCTTGTTTGCTCTCAGCTTAAGTTGAGTATTGAATTATCCTACTACAGGGAAGTTAAACTCTGTTCTAGTTCGATTTATTTAGCGACAAACCGATCCACGCTTTTAATGAGCCAAGTCACGAGTTGTTTATCAATTATTCGTTCATGAACAGCCCCACTCCTCGGAAAAGCAGTCCCAAATTATACATACTTTGATAGCCATCCAATTAAGACCCTTGAATGCCTTGCCACTTCCAGAAACAGAGGACAGACACCATAACAGGTACAGGCTTCAGGCTCACATTATAAATAGCATTTACAAATTCTGCAGAAAAATTATCGGCTGGGCTTTCATTAACTACCATAGCTTAAATCTCCATAGCCATTACTCTTCATGCCCCGATCTCTCTTTTTCCACTTTGGTCTGCTTAGAAGCAGAAAGCAATAAACATCTTGAGCCAATAAAGGCGAGGAAATGCCAAGTTTGTAGTTCATGAAAGAGTTAATTTAATTTATTCAGTCGATTAGGTCTTTGCAATAATGCAAGGTTTACAAATTACGGGGAGGGAAATTTGCTGCAAAAACCTCCGAAACTTCAACAAGAAGAGGTCATTTAATTTCCTGAAAATTCTTAAATGCAGGTAGGTATACAAGTTCTTGAAAAAAAAAAAAGATTGAAAGATCATCAACACAGTCAAATTCTCATGGTAAACTTCACATATAGCAGGATTGTCTCAAACACAAACCTGTAAGTGAAAGCTAAAATGTAACATAATATAAAATCGCAAAATTCAGTACAGTTCCGGTTAAAAAAGTAAATAAATCGATGTCTAGGTAAATTAAAACTTAAACAAAATTCTTCAAGCCACAATGAAGTTCCAATAACTCTTCAAGCGGCAATTTTGATTGTCCCAGCCACAAGGTCTAGATCCCTCTGGCCACTGGATGTGACTCTTCTTCCACTGTTAAACAAAAGAACAAAAGGCAAATTAAAAGGTCCATGTAAAGTCCGAAGCTAACATAATGAGTTCTTTTATCATGCTTTTAGTGAATGGCATTGCACATGAGCAATTTTGTGCCAAGTGTTGCACATGAAACTCCAACTGCATTCATATAGTGTCAAGTTTACATGCCCCTGGCGTCATATGGCAGGCTTCACATGGTACTTCTAACAACATTCATATCATCAAACTTTACCAGCATGCCAACCAACACCCGAGGATCAAGCAAATAGTCATCTGCTTAATAGAAAGGCATTGATAAACAACATAATAAACTAAGTCGATATCCATAGAACACTGGCATTAGGCAACACTGGCATTAGGATCATGGTGTGCCATTATAGGCATCAAGACCTGCATCTATATTTCATACATTTCTGACTTAGTTTTAGAAAAACAAACATATAAATTTGTTTTTCTATATCACGAATGTTAATTAAGTTTCTACATAAAATTTCTCTGCAAACAAAAAGCAGAAAGAAAACAAAAAGGCACACCAGATAACAAAAGCAGCATGGCAGACCCCTCCTACTCATTTTCTAAGGACGTGCAGAAATAGCGTAATGATTTGGAAGACAAAAATTACTACCATAATAATTATTATCCCCCTTGTGTAATTGCGTTAGGAAAAATTTTCACCTTCACAAATTTTTCCGCAATTATTTTCAATTATTTACCTTCTAGAGAGAGAGCGAGAGTCATTAGTCCAAAAAAGAGAGAAAAATACAAATCTTTTCATGTTTTATATAATTTATTATTTTTTGGCTTTCTCTCCCTTTACCCTATCGCCAAACTAAGTTCACACTTACCCCACTTTAAATTTTCAGGGAAGGAAAAAATTATTCACTAAACACAATTAAAAGGGGGACAAAAATGAGGGGACTAATATTTCGCTCCCTATTGCATAATACTACACATGTCCTAAATCCTAAAAAAGTGCAAACTGCACAAGAGTGAAAACAATTGCTTGAAAGATATGGCCCAAATTGTAGCCGCATAGCCAAGTAAAGATCAAATTTCTCTTATAAGAACTACCTGCATACCATAGGTAAAATATCATGCTCACCAAACCCAAATGTATTTAGGAGAATAGCAGGCATTTAATGGATAAACAATCCAAAGAACAAACAAAGGTCAATAAATTAAGAAGAAAGAAGTGCAATGAGGACAAGAAAGTGACAAGGGGAGAGGAAATATGAAATACAAAGAAGATGAATAGGGTTAAAATAAAGTGACACCCACCCCTTAGGATCAATATCAATTATATTCAACTTTTGCAACTGCTGGAGTATATGGCGAGCAATCGACCCACTGCTCTTTGCAAAATGTGGTGGACGACTTCCATTCCTCCTGCTCCCACCATAAATTCTTTGGAAACTGCCCACTCCAAGACCCTGCCTCAAGTAGACACGCCTGGCAATGGAAGCTGCAATGCACAATTTCAAGAAATGATCAATTTGATCTTGAAAAAAGAAATACAATGGAAAAAAATAATAATGGTGTGGAATTATTTATTATTCATGGCACAAGCACAAAAAGAGATAAATATATACCAGCTCTGATGTAGTACCAATCAGGGTCATAAGGCGCAAGCTCTTTAAATGCTGCTGTCTTCACAATATCAGTCCAAGGAGGGAGCTCTATCTACTCAAAGACAAATTTAGGGTAAAAAATATAGTAAAAAAGGGCAACAAGTCATCACTAGCAAAGCAACCAAAAATCCTTTTTGCGGGCATTAAGGAGCTAATAAGTTCCATTATGTATAATGAGTTCTTAATATACATCAATACATTTTGGAAAAAGAAAATAAACCAATTTATTACATTTGATTCATCAGTCAATATCAATAATAGACTGCATCAATTATTATCTATGGCAAAGAAATGTGAAATATATTCCAATACGCATGATTGATTTCCCGTAGAATTAGTTAATATATGTCAACAAATTTGCACCACACATCATTCTCAAAACCATTTTGTTACTTTAGGAGCTCTAAATTATAGCTTGTTTGAGAATTCATAAATGGATAAAATAGATGATCCATAAAAAAGGGGACTAAGACATCTAAGGACATTGGAATGGGCCGTATCCAGGGATACAAAGAACTAGGGTTTCCAAATAATCCAAAGTAAAATGAAATCACTGATGACTCAAGCAATTATATACGCAGCGTCAATTACTAAATTAAAATCGAGTTGTGAACTGATAGTACAATGGATTTGATATATTGAAAGATACGTATACTCACATAAACACAGATATATCTCGTATCGGAGGGAGAGAGGGAGAGAATACCTTGCCGGAGCGTTTGAGATGAGCGGCGTAGGCTTTGACGAACTCGTGAGGAGATACGTCTTTGACAGTCCTTGCGGCCTCCATAGCTTCTACACTCGACAGAACCTTCCAATAACCAAATAAAATAGGTAGGATTTTCAGATCTCTCTCTCTCTCTCTTTCTCTCTCTAGGGTTTCTGTAAAAAAATTGCTAGGGTTTCTCTCCCTCGGTTTTATCATCTCGCCGTCTGTCGTTGGGCCTTGGACCGGCCGAAATGGTCTGGGATGACGTGAGCCCACGACTTACCTTGGCTTTGTTGGCCCGACACTTTTGAACACACCCGCACGGAACGCCCCATTCATCTGAACACTCCATTGCTCGGAACTCCCCACCCCCCCCCCCCCAAAATTTTTTTAATTAATCATCAAAATCTCTTTGTTCCTTTTAATAGTTATCAAAATCTCATTTGAAATTATTATAAAAGTTTTTTTTTTAATTCAAAGTATAAAAGTTTTTATGCAATTGTTAAGCCAATTTTCGATTAATAGAAAAAAAAAACTAATTATTTAGCTCTATGATTTTTATTTTTCTCATACAATTGTATCTGTTGAGGGATTTTATGAGATGGTTATAGGTTTAATGACGCTTTAAGAGCTCGTGATGTTTGGATTATGGGTAAATGTGAATGATCGAAACCCAATACATGAAATAAACAAGATTTATTAATAATAATCAGCAAAACTAACAAAAAATCTTGAAAACTAATAAACATTACAAACTCACCTTGCTCAAGGAGTTCATTGACTAATCACGAGAAGGAAAACACTAAGAAAACAACAAAAGAATTTTGATTATTATATTGGATGATGCCCTCTACCTTAAATCCAGTATTCAATCATCTTTAAGGAATTGCTTTGTCGTGTGCCAGTTAATAAGAAGTGTATGGAGCAGCACATTTTATACTTCAAACTTATTCTCTCAAAAAAGTTTTTCGCTTATCAATTTCATAAATACTGGCTCTACTATCTTACAATAGCCAATAATGATCTCATCGAACTAGATGATGACATGACGAGAGAAGAATGTATTGGGTGGAATAATGCCATGTTGACTAGAAACCTCTTTGTGGGGTTAAAGCCAATTCTTAAAATAACCAAACATTGATGAGTTGCTACAATCCGCAAACGCTTTACTCATTAGTGTAGCAACCTATCCAAAATTTTGAAGTTAATGGTTAGTGGATTGTGAGAAGTTAGTTCTAAAATTAGTTGATCAATTGAATTGTAATTGAAATTATTGAGTTGTTAGATAATTAGGGATTACTCTAAAAAATGTATAAATACATATAAATTGATTAGCAACAGGGTAGGTGATAAATGAAAGAATTCTACTACCTCTTGTCTGTGTCTCACTATCTCTTTCTTTCTCTCTCTCTTTCTCTCACCCCACTCTCTCTCTCTCTTCTTCTCTCTCTCTATAACTTTCTCTTTCTTTTCTCCTACAAACCTTTTCTCAATCTTTAAACTTTCATAGCATTTTCTTTATCATCAATCCATCATTAAAGTGTAGAAACCCAACAGTTCACCATGCTTTGTTTTCTGGTTGCATGCTCTGTTTCCTTTCAGTTTTTAAAACCCAACGTCTTTTAGTTCAAGAGGCAAGTGAGGTTGTGACAAATTGGTATTAGAGCCACCGGTCCTTGGCCAAATAATCAAAAATGGCTGAAGGTACTCGATTTAAAGCAATCTACGAGCAACTCAAGAAACAAGAAATCAGAATGCAGGAAATGATAGTAAAAATCAAAGAGAACTATATAGTAATGGAAGGAAAATTTAAAGAACAACAAAAGGATATGAAACAGAAGCTTGATGAGCATTCCCAAAGGTTAGAGCTCTTATAACAGGATTGGAGACCAAAATGATTAATCTGATCAGAACAACAACTAAAGATCAAGTTGAAAAACAACATCAAAAATGAATTTCCAAGTCCCCCTATCTTTCCTACTTCCACAAATACCAGATTCAGGGCTGAAAATGGCATTCAATGGCCCAAAAAGGACATAAACAACCATGGACTCATCCCAAATCCACCAAGAATTGAGTTATCCATATTCACATGAGAGAATCCCAAGATATGGTTGTGCAAATGTAATAAATTTTTTCTATTTATCAAATATCAACCACCTTTTGGATGGACACTATAGAAATGTATTTGGATGGTAAAGTTGAGATTCGGTTTCAAGGATTAAAAATGGTCAAGAATGAAGTGAGCTAAGAAGAATTTTCCAGACTATTATGCCAACGATTTAAAACAAAAGGTGTCCAAGATAAAGTGGAGAAATTTAATAAATTGTAGCAATAAGGTTCAATGGTGGAGTATTAAAAGAAGTTTGAAGAATTATTAACCATCATTCTTCAAAAGAGCCCCAAGCTAACAGAATCTTATTTCATCTTAAGTTTTATTAGTGGAGTTAAGGAAGAAATTAAACCAATGTTGCGAATGATGAAACCCACTTCTTTGTTTTAAGCATTTGAACTTGCCATGCTTCAAGAATAATACTTAGAATTGACTAAGCACAAAGGAATTGGCATGAATAAGATTTGGGATCCAAAAGAGGTTGAAATAGGATTAAGAACACCGTTGCTAACAACACCAACTTCAAAAATCAAAAAATATTGTCACAGGAGATGCAGTATTATGGAGCTAACAATCTTTGTTTTAAGTGTAGCGAGAAGTATGCTCCGAATTATCAATGCAGACTCAGGCACCTCAATGTAATCTTAACAACAGAAGAGGTAGAAGGACTGGGGCTGAAAGAAAACAAAGAGCAAGAAGGAACAACTGGAAAGGACATGAACTTTATCAGGACTTAGTTTTCAAATTTTGAACCTTAAGGACATGGTATATTTTGAAGGGGAGGGAAATTGTAACAACCTATCTAAAACTTTGAAACTAATGGCTAGTGGGTTGTGAACAGTTAATTTTAAAGTTAGTTGGCCAATTGAATTATAACTGAAGTTGTTGAGTTATTAGACAATTAGGAATTACTCCTAGGAATGTATAAATACATGTAAATTGATTAGCAACAGGGTAGGTGATAAATAGGTGATAAATGAAAGAATTCTTCTTCCTCCTGTTTGCGTCTCCCGATCTCTTTCTTTCTTTCTCTCTCTCTATAACTCTTTCTTTCTCTTCTCCCACAAACATTTTCTCAATCTTTAAACTTTCATAGTATTTTCTTTATCATCAATCCACCATTAAAGTGTAGAAATCCAACAGATCACCATGCTCTGTTTTCTAGGTGCATGGTCTGCTTCCTTTCATTTTTTAAAACTCAACGCCCTTTAATTGAAGAGGTGGGTCAGGTTGTGACAATCAGCTTGGCACGAGGCCATATATCCCATGTGCGTCCACATCACCTCCTGACATTGAATCGCTTAGTGATGATCGGGCAATAAATAACATTAGTAAGAGTAGTTAACTACAAGTGAGTTCACCTATTTTGTGGTTGGCCAATCTGAGTTTTATTTGAACTCTACTATACAACTAATAGCTGACACCATCTTCAACCAAGGAATCGAGATTCGAATTGATGTCTCACCTACGGTCATCAACTGATTATTCAAATTTTGGGTGTCAAGAACATTATAAAAATTTCTACTTTGAATTATGATTATTATTGCAAAAGTTTGGTATATGATAAAAATCTCTCTAGGATTAATGCCTTTTTGTCTCTATTCCTATTCTTTTCTCATCATGTCCAACTACTGCGGTAGAAAGTTAGTATTTGAAATCTAACATGCATCAACATATTAATGACTATGAATTTTTTTATGCAAATAAGTGGTGCCACATTCCCTCTTTTAACCATTGAACGTAGAACCGCTATTTAATTGACTTCGTTTTTCTATCGGGGTTACTTTTTTTTTATACAAGAATATGTAATAAAGTGGAATCGAATCGGGGGAGAAAAAATAAAGTTAGGGAGGTTCTACCGCTTGACCTGTTCCTGAGGACTCTATCAGGGCCATTTAGGCAAGCCTTGATTGACAAAAATTTTCTTGTTGATTCCAGAGGTTTTGCTAGTGTGTGGGTCCTTGGTCCTTATAGTTGGTCTTCATTGAGGTTTAGTCCGTTGTTATGGACTCACGTGATGGATTCAAATCTAATAAGAGAAATTAACCCAAAAGATTGATCTGTTAGATTAAAGCCTATTGACCTGTTCCTGAGGGACTCTATTAGGGCCATTTAGGCAAGCCTTGATTAACAAAAATTTTCTTGTTGATTCTAGAGGTTTTGCTAGTGTGTGGGTCCTTGGTCCTTATAGTTGGTCTTCATTGAGGTTTAGTCCGTTGTTATGAACTCACGTGATGGATTTAAATCTAATAAGAGAAATCAACCCAAAAGATCGATCTGTTAGATTAAAACCTATTGACCTATTCCTGAGGGACTCTATCAGGGCCATTTAGACAAGCCTTGATTGACAAAAAATTTTCTTGTTGATTCTAGAGGTTTTGCTAGTGTGTGGGTCCTTGGTCCTTATAGTTGGTCTTCATTGAGGTTTAGTCCGTTTTATGGACTTACGTGATGGATTCAAATCTAATAAAAAAAATCAACCCAAAAGATCGATCTGTTTGATAAAAACCTATTGAACTTAAGTAGACTTTTACGATTTATTATGGATCTAACATGGAATTCGTAACATTGTCCATCCCTTGAGAAATCGGACGTCCACGGGTGACTCTCACTTTGGACTCTTTACGGCACCAGATAACTCTTTTCTCCTTTCGATGGCTCTCATTCCGAAGTTTATCAAACACTAGTTAGCTCTCTCCCAGGTTTTTCTTTTTCATGTTGGATCGAAAACTCTGATACCAATTTATCATAACTTCATGTGATGAACTCAATTTTAATAAGAGAATTTAGTCCAAAAAGATCGATATATTAGATAAGATAGCCTATTGAAATTAGTAGGTTTCTATATTTTTTATGAATTCAACGTGGGATTTGTACTATCAACTGCGAGAGTTTCCACTTTATGGTGATTTCTAGTCATGTGCTTTGATTTTGCACTATTTGTGGTTTCCAATTTTGTGCCACCAGTTTGTGGTTTTAGGCTTTTGGTATATAGCTCCGTGCCTTGGTGGGTCATTTCTCGTTTTGAGTTGTTCCCCTTTTGGGCCTTGGTTTCAGTGTTTGGATTGTGTTGTGGTCTTGTTTTGAGTTAACAATGGGTGGTGCGAAACTAATCGCAATCAAGTTAAAGAATAAAAAAACTGTTCACAATATAAGTATATAAGTCAATGGTTTCAATCTGGATTAATGATATCTTAACAATCCTTCAATCACTTCAACTAGAAGATTTAAATTATCATTATCATAAAATCTTACATTCATATAGTAATGTTTTGAAAACATTTTTCAACAATAAGGATACTCTTAATATATAATGATAAAAAACTTAACGATAACATTGTTCTCTTCTCTTTGATAAGAGCAGAATCCAAAATCCTAACAAAAAAAGGAAGAATCCAAAAATCCAAATGTCTTCCTCAATACGAATCACTTGTTTCGCTTTTATCGTAAATTTTTATTAAAAATATTTTACAAAATAGAAGATTTGTAGGACTCATATTTCATTTCTATTATGACAAAATGTTAGTAGTAATAAGTAATTTATTATATTAATTAAATAAAATTTTAAATTGATTTGTTAGGTTACTCGACTTATAATTATTATAATCATGATATTATTTAATTAAAAAATAAAACAAATTTTCAAAATGTTGTAATAAATTCATAATCATTATAGGCATTGCAAGAATAAAAACTATGTGGGCAGGCGGGCGAGCGAGCAAAGGTAAAAATGGGAATAATTGGTAAGTCACCCGGAGTGTGTTCGGGTTGGGTATCCGAATTTGAATACCTTATTTTGATTCGATTTGAGGTATTCAGATTATATATTTTTGAATTCGAATTCGAATATATTTCTTAAATTTGGACGGATACCCGAATCAGAAAAATCTTTTCTTTTTTTTAATTCAAAATTTTAAAATAATATCAAAATATTATTTTTTAGTGAATATAATAAGGATATTTTTTTTTTGCTATATTATAACATATTTATAAATATATTCAGATTGATTTGAGTAGATTAGATTAATTCGGGTCTTTAAATTACTGATTTGAATCTAACCCGATATAAACACAAAATCCGAATTAACCTGACTCGATCACTTCGAATTCAAACAGGCCACAAGCTTTATTTGGGTCGGACCCACCCCTTCCCTAAGCTCCAAACCAAACCCATCAGATTTTTGAGGATTTTTCTTATTTTCTTTTTTTTTTTTTTTAATTTGTGTATAAAAACCGTGTCCGCTTAACAGTCGCATTAGAAAATTCGGCGGTAGAAAACTTCCTCGTCTCTCTCTTAGCCCAATCCCTCCTAGGGCTTCGAAAGCAGTCCCACTTCATTTCTTTCTCTTCTCCTCTCTCACTCTCTCTCAACCAAACCCTAGCCATGGCGGTTCGGAATCTGCTAACCCTTGCTCGCAGATCTCGAAAACCCTTATCACAACATGTCAGATCGGCATCTTCATCACCAGCTCTCGCGCCAGAGGCCTCACTGCCACCGGAGGCTCCAAAGATCATGCCTTACGACCTAATCTGCAAATCCTTCAACGAACGCATCAAGCGTCTCGACAATCCCGATCAGCGCTTCCTACGGTACGCTTCACCGTACCCTAAGCTCACCGATCACACCGCAATCCTCTCCGCGCCGAAGACACGTGTCACGACCCTCCCCAACGGCCTCCGAGTCGCCACCGAGTCAAACCTCGCCGCCCGAACAGCCACCGTCGGTGTCTGGATCGATGCCGGTAGTAGGTTCGAGACCGATGAGACAAATGGGACTGCGCATTTTCTCGAGCACATGATCTTCAAAGGGACGGATAAGAGGTCGGTGAGGGATTTGGAAGAAGAGATCGAGAATATGGGAGGGCATTTGAATGCCTACACTTCGAGGGAGCAGACAACGTATTACGCGAAGGTTATGGATAAGGACGTGCCGAAAGCCCTAGATATTTTGGCTGATATATTGCAAAATTCATGTTTTGATGAGAAACGGATTGAACGCGAGAGGAGTGTGATTCTCCGCGAAATGGAAGAGGTTTGTGAGTTTCGGGGTTTTATGTTTTTGCATTTCTAATGTCCGTTGATATCAAATGTTTTATGTTTTGTATATATCAGACTGTTGTTTTGAGGTTACAGTTGAATATGTACCTGTTAAACTGTTGATGTTCACTAATTGATATTCTGTGGATAACCATATCCTGTGTGACTAGTAATAGTTTACCTTGAAATTTTGGGAATATTCAGAGTGAGAAGGCATAGAATGTTGTTAAGCGGCGCACTTGACTTGGACGGGCTGGAGATCAAATAGTTGATTGCCAGCAAAGTACCTCGGTGAATTTGGAAAATTTGTGTTATTGCAAGTATTTTGGTAAATTAGTTGATTTTGAAGTGTCTACGAAAATTGTTGAAGTTGAGTGCCTTGTGCTTTGAATATCTTGTCTGGAGAACAATTGGTGGATTATGGGTTATTGTTTATTGGTCTCCATACAGTGCACGTGGTATAGATGTAGTTTTGTAGTATAGATGTAGTTTTGTTGTGACTACTAATAGTTTGCCTTTAATGATGCTTAGCAATTTTTTGGAAAATTTTATAGAGGAGCCTGGATATATGTACGGAAGTATACATAGATTTTGTTTTGCTGTTGATATGGCCTGCTTGTTGTGTTTGGGGGACAAAACAGCATTCCAGTTCTCATTGACTGGAATGAGAAGATTTTTAATTTTATTTATGACCACCTTTGTTTTCTCTTTGGAAAAGATGAGGACGTGATTAGTTATTTTTATGATTTTATTGATAAGCACGAGTATTACATGGTGTAATAAATGTGTTTTGTGTTTTTAAGTGAATAACGCCTTAACGTTCTATCCTTCCCCCGTCCTTTCGCTTGCTAGATCTTAATGTGATGTCTTACTCTATGTGATTCCAGTTATTCTTACCTAGTTAGTAGACTTGATGAAGTAAAGGGACTTTCACTAAATCCTGGGTCTGGTATATGATATGACATTTCTGTGATTGATTTTGAGAAAAATAAATGACAAAATCTCCTTTTGGAACTTTTGCCATTGTCCAGTTTGTATGATGAGAATAGAATGCTTAGAAGTTAGATTTGAATGCTCTTTGTGGATTCTCTCTTTTGTATCAATTTCTGCATTTTCCTCCTTAAGAACATTAAGATTGATTTGACCTCTAATTACTTTTGAACGAGTGGGCAGTATGCATCTTTTTCTACGTTGGGTTTTCTAGCATTAAAAAAAAAAAGAAAAAAAAACACATACCTGTTCCCACTCCTGAAAAGGGGGTGTTAAGGGGCATTGTGGTAGTGTTTTTTGGATGAAGTATTTGTGCTACTGCTAGAGAAGCTACCATCAAGATAATGGAACTGCAAGTAGCCAAATGATTCAGAGTTTAATCCCTAAGGTGAAGCGGGAACAATGCTTTTTGGGCATGTCATGATTCCTTTCTTGCTTTCCTATGCCCCTGTGTTTCCTGTAAATTCTTATCAGGATTAAGTGAGCCAGAGCTAGAGTAATTACGTGCAAAATTTTCTTTTTTGCTATAACCAACCAGTATTTGGAAACATGCTTCAACTAATCCAGTTCGAGAGTTGTTGGACCCAATTTAGGGGGGAGTTTTCCCAATGTAGTTTTTTCCATTCCCAAGTTTCGAACCTGAGACTTGGTTAAAGGTCCTAACACCTTTATCCACTAGGCCGACTGTCCATTGGTGTGCAAAATTTATGTTGGATACATTAATAAAAGTCTTTTGCAGGTTGATAAGATTTTTAGGATGCAATGGAGGCTGCAGAGTAGTAGGATGTTTGCAAATAGAATATATTTCTATGCATCATTATTTGGTTTAAATGATATCTTAAGGAATGTTTATGCTAATAATAACAGCAAATTATGATACCTTGATGCTTCCTTTCTATGGTGAACCATTATTTTTTCAGAGGACCTTTGTGTTTAGTAATGTTTTTGCCTATTCTCTTTTTAGGAAATATCATTAGATCATGCCGCTTATTGGGGTTGGAAGACTCTGACCTTCATGCATCGATGAACTTGTAATTGATGTAATTGCAAAAGAATTTTTATAGTTAAGAATGCTTCTCTCCTTGTTTCTGTCTTCTTCTTCTGGGGCAAGTGGTGGGTATATGAGGTTTCATAACCACATTTGTGCTTCAAATAAATTTCTGTTATTAACATAAGTGGAAAGGAACTTGTTACTAGTGAATGCCCAAAAGAGACTTTGTGAATATGCTTGGTTCTTTAACTTAGAAGCTTCTTTAGTGTTTTTCACTTAAGAAGATTAGAGTTAACTATTTCCATTATCTATCGAAAGAGGCAGTTTGGATTTATTAGTTGTTTCTCTTTCTTGTAGGTGGAGCAACATGCTGAAGAAGTTGTTTTTGATCATCTGCATGCAACTGCTTTCCAGTATACTCCTTTGGGTAGAACCATTCTTGGACCTGCTGAAAATATCAAAAGAATTACAAAAGCTGATATTCAGAATTATATTAGTACCCACTATTCGCCTCACAGAATGGTGTGTCAGCCAAATTTTTCTAGATTCTTTATAACTTCATCTCACATGCTTCATCTTCATCAAATTTGTTATAGATGCTGTGTGTATTACTAATTATGATGTCTGCCGTGCTAACTTTGTGATGTTACTTGAAGGTTATTTCTGCTGCTGGAGCTGTTAAGCATGAGGATATTGTGGAGCAGGTGAAGAAACTTTTTACCAAGCTCTCATCTAACACCATCACAACTTCGGAGTTGGTAGCAAAAGAACCTGCTACCTTTACTGGTTCTGAGGTATGAATCTTGACTATTTAATGTGGCAATTGTAATAACATGTTGAATCTATCTTTTCTGTCAACCTGTTTTGTTGTTGAAGGTGATTGTTACAATATACAGGTCAGGATAATTGATGATGATCTTCCTCTTGCTCAATTTGCTGTTGCTTTTAGTGGAGCATCATGGACGGATCCAGATTCCATTGCCTTGATGGTTATGCAGACTATGCTGGGTTCATGGAATAGAAGTGCTGGAGGCGGAAAACACACGGGGTTGGTCCTTTTCTTGTTAAATTTCTGAAACGAGATATGTTATATGTTGCTCATTGGCCTTTAGCCTTATTTGTGATGGACTGCTAGAGAATCAGTTGATAGTTGCAATCTTGTGTCATTTCTGACCCTCATGCATGGAGTAGGAAGGCTGGCCGTCTGATGCTTGACCTATCTTAAAGAAAATATGTAATTCGAACACATATAAAATAGGAGCTATAAATGGGTCCACAGTTTCTTGTCCACTGGGACATGGGACTTGCTACATGAACCATGGGTGGTTCATGGAGCCCAGATAGATGCTGTAGCAACTCTGATTAGATTTTTTTTTTTTTTTGGGTCATCTTGGACAGGTCAGAGCTTGCACAAAGGGTTGGTATTAATGAAATAGCAGAAAACATGATGGCCTTCAACACCAACTATAAAGACACAGGCCTTTTTGGTGTTTATGCTGTGGCAAAGGTATGGTCATTTCCTTGGTGTTTTGAAATAATATATCATAGAAGTATCACGATTACAAAATGATTTAATCAAAATCTTGTGTATCATATGGGTGTAATGAGATTCATGCCTGACAAAAGCATCATATTTTGTCAAGTTCTAGTGCTAGGTTATTGCCTTGCTTGCTTTGCTTGGCATTGGATCTTTGGTCATGTGCATGGAATGCTTACTACGGTGCTGGTATTCTTGGATTCTGTTTCTTTGTGAATAATTATCTTAATGGGAATTAATCTTCAATTATACTGAACTTATTGAACAGTATTCCTGCTCAAAGTAGCCAATGTTATCCTCATGATGCTTGCTAAAATTTTTGAATCTTTCATAGTTTTTGGTTGTGCACTTCAATAATCTTCAGCCCTGAAATTCTGAACTCTAGTTTGGTTTGTTCTTGTTAGTTTTCTTCCATATACAGTGTATGCTGTTATGCACACTCATACTCTTCTGATTGTATATTGCTTTCACCAGCCGGACTGCTTGGATGATTTGGCATATGCGATTATGTATGAGATCTCTAAATTGTCGTACAGAGTTTCAGAGGACGATGTCACCCGGGCACGTAATCAGGTAGCAATATGACCCTATATATATATTTTGGGGGGGGGGGGTGGGGGGGGGACGGAGGAACCTGCAGAGCTTTTGACATCATTGGTTTTGTTCGCAAAATAATTCACTTTAATAAATTTTTTAGAATATGATGTGTGAGCAACTTTGTTGATCCATAAGCCTGCAGACATCGTGTAATATGTTCCTGACAGAAAAAAAGCAATCTACCAATTCTGTAAAATGTGAATCCCAATGATTTTGAAGTTTTCTCCTCAGGATTTTTTTTTTCATATTTCGGTTTTGTTTTCGTAATAATTGCCTTTGATGAATTTTTTAAGAATTCAATGGCCTAGCAATGCCATTGAAATTTATAAGCCTGAAAAGTGCTGACAATCTA
The DNA here is from genome assembly GCA_037126225.1 of Dillenia turbinata. Lineage (NCBI taxonomy): Eukaryota > Viridiplantae > Streptophyta > Magnoliopsida > Dilleniales > Dilleniaceae > Dillenia > Dillenia turbinata. The sequence continues at coordinate 6,604,105 of JBAMMX010000011.1, forward strand.
TTCATGAGACACTTCCGTCGACCCATGTTATCCTTCATGTCTCATTTGCAGTATAAAGTGATTCCGATATATGTTGAATTTCATCATATAATATATATATATATATTTTCAGTCTGTCTAGTTTGTTCTCAGGGATCATTTTATCAGTAAATTAGATCTTTCATGCTTTACATGTTTCCTTGAATTTGAATTCGTGCTTTGGCTTGTTATCACAAGGAAACGAAAATGGCTTTGGTGGCTTCTTTTGCATTTATGATCATGATGAATATAGTTTTCAAGTGTTTTTTTTTTTTCCTTTTTTTTTTTTTTTGTGAAAACTAGGAAGCAAGACTTTTCTTTCAATCATAATTTGCATTTCATAGTTTTGGGCTAAGAACTGGTAGTCATATAAGATGATGATTTACTCTCAATTATGTTCAAATGTCTGCGAAGTGCTCGTAGTTATTAATTGCTAATGATTTCAACAATACAGCTCAAGTCATCTCTCCTTCTCCACATTGATGGAACCAGCCCTGTTGCCGAGGATATTGGCCGTCAGGTACGTTCTTATTTCAGTTTCACAATTACATGATTTTGAAAGACAGTTGTTGATACAATTTGCGGTTTGATTGTCATGTATAGTAGCCTCATTGCCTTGATGTCTTCTATAACCATTCTGAGATTAATATCTGAACTCTTAGAACACGACATGAAGACCCCTATTACACAAGAATTGTTAGAAGAATGATGCCATCTGGATTTATCATTAGTCATACTCTTATTGATAATGCTCTGTACAGATCTAATTCTTTCTAGGCCATTATAAAGCTACAGTATTTTTTTTAATTATTTCCTTTTTCTTAACAATCAAATTTTGAACATGGACTTCTATTGTCATTCATTTCTAGCAATTAACTTTGCGATTATGTTGGGATACTTTAAAGAATGTAGAATTTATGTCTCCCTGGGCTTTTTGATAATTGAGACAATACAGAAAATTAACTCATCAATATTATAGGCCGACTCTGGAACAAAATGGTGGTAAATGAATGATATCACCTTCTCTGGTCCATTGTGTTACTCTCTGATTTTGATGGAATGCAACTGTAAATTCACAGATCAACCATTAATGCTTTGGAGCCTTTAGAAAGCTCTGACAGTTTCTAACCATATAAATTTCTTTTACAATGAGACATTTTAAATGTTGATTTGTGTTGTCACTCACAACAGTTTCTAACCATACTTTAAATTTCTTTTACAATGAGGCAAATGCTGCAGGAAGATTTGCTAAAGTTGTAAATAATGTAATGATTGGTCATGTTTGATTGCTTTCTGGTTGTAGAAATAAGCTCTTAAATTGTTAGGTAACATAGTGTGGCAATTGTGTATGACATGCCCCCTTTGTTGCAGTTACTTACATACGGCCGAAGAATCCCTTTTGCGGAGTTGTTTGCAAGAATTGATGCTGTAGATGCTAGCACGGTCAAGCGTGTTGCGAACAGGTTCATATTTGACAAGGTATGGGTTATATATTTTACCATACATTGGTTGTGGCCTTCCATCTTTTCAGGGGTAAAGAACAGTTGATGGAATTCTCTACCAAATAGCTTCTAAGAGTAACAAATCCTGTGGAAAAGTACCTATCCTCTGTTGAAGTTAATCACCACTAAATATGGTTAACATTTGATTATTTTTTCATAATCTTATCTTGAAAGGCAGTTGCCCATTTTGTCCAACATGCAGAAAGGCAGTCATTAATTCTCTGAAAGGCCACTGGTGAAGAAATTTGGTGTAGGAAGAAATGCCATTGTTTAGATTATATAGAGTTTATCCAATGAAAACCCTTTTGTGGAGGATTCCCACCCTCTCCCACTTACACAAAAGGAACTGGTTTAATGCTCTTTGTGAAGAGTATGGAAAGAAACAGACATATTTTGCCTCTGGAATTGGCAGTGTGCATAAGTACCTTTCTTTGGCTGTAAAGACCTTTTGATTTGTTTCTCATGTTAATTCCTATCAATCGCAGGATGTCGCAATAGCAGGCATGGGCCCAATCCAAGGCTTGCCAGACTACAACTGGTTCAGGCGCAGGACATACTTGTTGCGGTACTAAAAGTTAACTATTTTTGTGTTTTCTATTTTCTACTCCATCCCTCCTTCGTTAGTTCTCCTTTTTTGATCTAAGTTCAATAATTAAATGAGGAGGCCCAATTCCTTGAAAGTTTAATGAGCTGTATGTTAAATTACCCTTTTCCTCTTTGTTCTATGAAACAAGCTTTTTCACCTTGTAACATCCACATGTTGGGGAGAACAAATTCATTTTTCAATGGCATATTTTTGCTGTGGTACGCTAAACCTCTAAATCGTTGCCAAGCACGTAGGTGTTTGCTTTTTGCTTATTTTGGTGCTTTTGTTTTCTAAATGGGTATCATCTGCAGCAGGGTGAATAGAAAAGCTGCCTTGCCACATGAAGGGTGGGTTACTTGAGCATATATTGCTAGACACTACTGATTGGTAGCATAAATATGGCCATCGTTGTAAATGATATGCAACTTTGCCATGCCCAAGCAAGAAAATGTTGGCTTAGAATAGAATCTGTTCTTAGGTATAAGAAATAGAAGAATTATGTTGTTTGATTTGTGAAACATGGAAAAATGCCCTGTAAGTTTCTTCAATCTCGAAGAGAGGACAGGCTTGACCGGAGTATATGTTGGAGGTTCGTTTGTCCTCGGAAATGAAGGGGTTTTAGGGGAAAAGACGGCATCAGGGACAATCATCATCTTATTGAAAACTGACAAAGAAATGAAAGGGGAACGTAAGCCATTCCACAACATGATAAGTCTATTTGATCTAAACTTACACTAAAGGGTATAATAAACCCATTTGACCTAAACCACGCCTAGTAAAAACCATATTGGGAATATACATAATCATTAAATAAGGTTAGTTAATGTATGTTGAATTAAACATCTCAATTGAACATCTCCTATCCACTGCGTGTTGGAGTGAGCTCTCGGAGACTTGCTTGCAAGTCCTTTTATTCCATGGATTCGACATTGCAAACCAACCAACTCTTTCCCTATAGCACAAGACAAAGCAAAATTCTATTAATTTGCAATAAGATGACCAATTTAATCAAAAAGTGTGAAAGAAAAAAGGAAGTTAAAGGGAGAATTTAAAGGACATACATTCTCACCTTCTCTAGGTCAATATCCTCATAATGTTCAGAATCAATCTTGAAGATTATACCTTGAACGTTACACCTTTTCTGGCTAAGATCAAGTACAGTGTTCAAGATTGATTCTGTACTCATGTATGGTCCAAGAAGTTCTTTCACCATTTGGGTCTTTTCCTCCGTAAAAGAACAAATTGTTTCTGAAGCCGATAATATCGCAATGGAAAAATACTGGGACATCCAATTCTGTGGCCTCCCAATAACCAGTCTCTGTAGTGTTTTTTTTTTTTTTTTTGGGTTACAAGAATCGAATCTCAGATCGGGTCGGGTCAGGTCGGGAAAAGGGGCTACTCGGGACTAACCGGTCTCTGTAGTTCTTGATTGTTCCGTGTCATTCCTGTATATTGGTTCAAGTTTCTCCCTCCAAAATTCACCTGCACAGCCAGGCCAGAACTTTGCATTAGAGGGCCATTTCGGATAGCAAACATAATTCTTACCCTTTCAAAAGAGGGGAAAAAAAAAGGCATAAAATTTAACATTGCAATAAAAACAAAAAGTTGAAAAACAAAATAGCACACGTGTTTGTGTAATTTTATTCATTCATATTTACATATTATTTTTGAAAAAAATGCAAATATGTTCCCTAAAATTAGAGTCAATAAAAACACGCTCCTAAATTTTTTTTTAAAAAAATCTCTCATCAACGAGGAAAATGTTGAAAAATTAGTCATTTCATCTATGATCCATTTATTTTTTCCGCTAAAATAATAAAAATTATTAAAAATTTATTTCTTTAGGTAAAAATATTCGATATATATTTTTCCCGAGGAGTAAGGGGGAAAAAAAAATTAGTCATTGGATCATCAATTTCAAAGCTTTGAACTCATCGTTAATGGCGGTGGAAGGAGAAATTGAGACCCAGACATGAAACTGGAGATTATTGAAAGTCCAAATAATGATTTAATGCTCCAAATAAAATCGTGCCGATTTCAGAGTTTGGCCTTTGCCATTGAAGATCAGCGACAATAGTGTGATTGTGATGATCCCCCGGCGTAATTTGGATGGAACTGATGGTGTATGGGCTAATTTCAGTCCAATCGTTGGAGACTACACCCTCCACAACGACGGTGACGGACTTCTGAGTTGTAGAGACGACAACTTCATCAATTTTGACTGCAAAATTTCACTCCAGAATTTTGAAAACGTGTATAAGAGAATCTTAAATTCCTAAAATTATAGCCTCAGAGAACAACACTGTACAATTACGAGGATATCTACGTACAGTTCATCAAAATCCTATCAAGACAACATAAATCCATAATTTAACATTTCCTAAACAACGACCAAAACTGTACATATTTGAGGAATTCGAACCACCCCCCCACCCCAAAAAAAAAAATCATCCAAATTTCGACCAAAGAAAACAAAAACCCAGATCACAAAATTGCCACTATACATTACTAATTAAGCAAACACCACCATAATAAGCACTCGAGAGAGAGAGAGAGACAGATAGAGACACCGTATTTTACTTAAGAGGAAGCTTGTCAGCATCCCGTTGATAAACAAACTGCAACAAGGTATCCTGGGACTTCACGACCCCTGATTTGTTTAACTAAATAGTTCTCATCGTGGACAGACGAAGGGGGGCTTGGAGGGAGGGAGTGGGGCTGCTAGCAGGGTACCATTATAAATAATAAAACTTTTGATGATAGCTAAAAACTAATAATAAAATCATGAGTGCTACTTTTGTAAAGGAGAAATTTGATTTTTTACTTATAAAACTTTACATTTTTTTTTTACCAAAAGATTATTTTTAATAAAAAAATTTAAGAAATAAAATAAGATAGAGTATGAGCCTTGCCAAATAGGACATATACTTTTTTTTTTACTGCATTTACTTTCTTTTTTTCCTCTATGATAAATTATTATCAGGCTCCATTTGTTTGTTCATTAAACCATTAGTAATTGTTTGAATTTAATTTTATTAAAAATCATGTAATTTCTATATTTAAATAATATTAAAACATTAAAGGATAAACTTAAAATCTTAAATTCCGCAATGTTCAACTTGGTCCGGATTTCCTATTAATAGATCTTTTAGTTCATACAAAATTTCACTTACAATTTATTTGGTAAAAATGTAATTTCAACCCTCACAATATGACATATTCAATTATGTTTGTATCAAGAACTTCTTGAACCATTGAACAGAGTCCTTGGCATATCTTGTGAGGTTGTGTTTATAGTCCACATAGTAAAGACCAAATCTTGATGTAAATCCTGATGCCCACTCCCAATTGTCCAATAAAGACCATGCAAAATAGCCTTTCACATTGCATCCATCGTCTCTGCATTTCAATCAAGAACAAGAACCCCCTTTAGCATTTGTCTTCCTTTCCTCACTCTAAAATTGTGATAAAATCATATTCACACATTTTGGCTGAATTCAGGAGAAAAATGGGGATCACTTTGACCATGGTAGATAGCTTTTCTAACTAGAAGTGATAGTACCTGATGGCAGCAAGCAGGTTTGAGAGGTAACCATTGAAGTATCTGATTCTTTTCTCATCCTTGAGAGCATCTTTGATTGAAGTGAATGGACTATTACCATCATCCATCCCTATGAAAAATTATTTAAGAAATTAAAACACTAATGTTAACAATATTGAACAGAACACTGACCAAATCAAAATATGAATGTCCATTACGTTTTAATGCATTACCATTTTCAGTGATGATGACAGGAGGATTTCCGTACTTCTGCTTGATGTAATTCATCAAGCTTCTCATGCCCTCTGGTACCATGTATAGCCATATTGAATGTGCCTACAATATAGTTAAAAAGAAAAAAAAAATGCTTGAATTTTGCCTTCGGAGTCTTGGGTATTTTGAAAAATTTAGAAGGAAAAAAAAATATTGCTTACCCTTTCACCAATTGGTTTTAAATTTTTGAATGCTGGAAGAATAACATGGAAGATTTACCTTTGGTTAGCACAGATCAACAATGAAAAGAAATGACCAAACAGCTTAATACAAGAGATTTTGGAGGGTGGAAATTTGAGGAACTTACGGAGGGCAATTGTACCCGAATCTGCATAGGTATCATTAAGCAGAATGCCAAATATATTAGTTAAATTTTCCTTAACATAAAATGTAGTGTAGTGGTTTATGCCCACAAAATCCAGGGACCCCTTCACAAGAGCTGTCTCAGCTTCGGTGAAATTTGGCAACCTGCTTCCGACTCTACTCCTCATTGAGCTTGGATAGTCTCCGAACATCAATGGATCAAGAAACCTGCGGAGAAAATGGCATTTGCATCACATATTAACTGCAGAGTTACTAAGCATTATTGAGAGCCAAAGTGCATTCTCTCGGACTCATCTCCTTTGGTCCAGGTATCTGTGGATGAGGGATATTGTGTCTCTGACATGGGCTAACTCCACATATTAGGGTATTGTATAGAAATATTTCGCTGTTTAAGTTAGGTGTTAAGGTAGTTTTTTATGATGATTTGATTGAGAATACAGAAGCAAGCTAGGAAATTTGGTATTTACCAGCCAAGCTGAAAATCTTGAGCTCTCTGTGTTGCTTCAATGTCCTTGGTAGAATTACTTGCTGGTTCATACCAAATAACATTAAAGGATACTCCAAGTTGTCCATGTTGTTTTTGCTGCACAAGTATGATCAGTTAAGCATTGTCATATGTTTGATTCACATGACCAGATCTTTAGATGTTCCTTTTTTTTTTTACCTTGTACTTCTTTCGGTAGATGTCTGTGACCTTTGCATGTGACAGGAGAGTGTGGTGAGCTACAAGATAAGGCTCAGTCGCAGAGTTTCCTTGTCTACAAAAGAAGCGAAGAAGTATAGAGCACCGTCCTGGTGAGTGGATGCCCACATCATAGCCTTGTGCGGCAATTGTGTGTGGCTCATTAAATGTGATCCAATGCTTCACTCTGTCACCAAATTTCTCAAAACATGTCTTTGCATACACTGCAAAGTCCTCTCTGTAGATGGAAAGCCTCAAATTTGTCACTTTTGAGTTGGGGAGAGGGAGAGAGAGAGAGAAGTTGATGATTTTACATGATTTGTGGATGTAGCCATCCCCCGTATTTGTCTTCCAAGGCTTGAGGAAGGTCCCAGTGATAGAGTGTAACATATGGCTCAATTCCTGCACCATAAAATGATCTTATGCACATATTTATGCTGGTGATCACTCATTATTATTGAACTAGAAATCTAATTTTATTCCTTAATTAATACAAGAGAACAAGCCAAAATTCATAATTAAGAGGAAGATGTACCTTTCTCTAGTAGAGCATCAATTAGATTATTGTAGTGATCAATTCCAGCCTGATTTATTTGCCCCGTCCCATCTATGACAGACCATATTCAATGTTAGAGTCTCAGTAAATTTTAATGAAAATTAGGGGGTAATCAATTTTAATAACAAACAGGACCCGACCCGGCAGGGTGGATCGGGTCAACTTGGGCCAGTTGATCATTGGGCTCAATCATATGATCAAATTATTCCTCCATATATGACTTTATATCCAAGTAAATGTGTGAACTCAAGATTTAGGATAAGACCACCAACCACCACACCATAGAACAAAAGGGCACCAATATGCAGTGGACTGGTGAGTAAAGGTATTAAGTTTTTTAACTAAATTTTGACTTTGAAATTTAAGAATAAAAAAGATTATATTAAGAGAGGTACTTCTAAAATGGATTCGACAATTGATCGAATCAGATTAGTTAAAATATAATTTTAAATATCGATTGATACTGGAAAAAAAAAAAAAAAAGAACAAAAGGGCTTACCGGGAAAAATACGAGACCATGCTATGGAAAACCTATATGCATCCATTCCCATCTCCTTTATGAGCTGTATATCTTCCTGTTTCCAATCAAAAATACCTTTTTGTCAATTCACCTCAAAAGTGGGAAACAATGGATAATGTCAAATAAAAAGTCATGGTAACCTGCTATTTGCCATTATATTCTCCTAATCAACCTAGAATTTTTTTATTAATATATATATTTTTTTAAAATTAAAAAATAAAGAGGTTGAAAGGAAAAGGAAATGACTACCTTGTAGCGGTGATAATGGTCGACAGCAACATCACCATTACTAAAATCAAGAATTTTCCCTACAATAAGAATTCACATAAATTGAAATTCTCTGAAAATTTTCAAAAATAATATATATATTCTGATTTTATTTATTTATTTATTTTTACCAAATGTTTGTGAAAATGTGTCCCAAATAGTTTTTCCTCTTCCGTCTTCGTTCACTGCTCCTTCATACTGCAAAAACAAAATTTACAATAAATAAATAAAAAAAAGTGATAAGTATATCATATCGTAGGATTACTTGAAAACTTAATCATTATTGAAGAACCCATTTGGGTTTTTTTTTTAATTCTCTACAAATTTTATTTTATTAACTATAACAAACAAAAAAAAAAAAAAAATTGCAAAAAAAATATATTTTTTTTAATAAATATATTTTTCTTAAAAAATAAATTTTTTAATAAAATTTTTTTTGAGGACGCATGGATGCTTATTTTGTTCTAATCAAATTCTTAAATTTACTAATTTATTATAAGTAATTATTGTAATTAGTAAATTTGCTGCTTAAAAGAAATTATTGAGACGAAACATATAATTTCTTAACTCATAATAATGAAAATAGAACTATAGCTCAAAAATAACAACTTTTCCTATCTATTTATCTGTATACATGCATGCATACATACATATGTACATACCTACATACATATATATATATATTTGTTATTTTTAGTATTGAAACATTTTTAAAATTATTCGGACTCAGATTTGAATTCAGATTTATTACTATTAATCAGTATAAATCGATAATGGATTATTTATTTTAGTGCCACATGTTTGTTTTATCACAATTACTTGGCCTCTTTCTTTTGTTTTGTCTTTATTTTTATTTTATTTTGTTTTATTTTTATTATTATTTTGCATCTCTGTGATAAGGCATGTGCCTAGTTGCAACATTTTATGTCTTGCTTTTCGCTCTACCATTAAATTTTGTTCTTTTATTTATGGTGAACAGCAAATGTGTGACAGAGAAAAGGGACAAAAGAAGACATTCGAAAAGGATCTTTGCTAATAAAACAAGACAAAACATGTGTCTTAAAAGAGAAAAATGATCAGGGTTATGAGGAGAAAGCAAGATCAACGATTTCAGAAAATTGAAAAAAAAAAAAAGGGGGGGAAAAGATCAAACCTGGTAAGCAGAAGAGGCAGTTCCAAATACAAAACCTTTCGGAAAACTTGATCTGTTAATTTGATCATCAGAGAGACATGTTTGGATTCCAAACATCATCACAACTGCCATAACTATTCCAATGCCTATCCTTAAACTCCACATATCTTCCCAATAAACTGAACTCTGTGTGTGTGTGTGTGTGTGAGACAGAGAGAGAGAGAGAGAGAGAGAGAGAGAGAGAGAGATATGCAATGCAAGTAGAGCTAAGGCTGGTTTGATTTTATAATAATGAGATGGGAAAAAGTTAGAAGACGAATTTGGAAGAGACGAGCTCTATAATGGGTCATTAAGGAAAGGCAAATATTGGGAGGGGAGAGAGAGAGAGAGAGATTATGTTCTTATGGCATTTGTTCAGAGAGTTCACCCGGTATCATGAAAGATGAGATTCACTTCATTTGTCTTCTCATTTTCGAGCAATTTTAACTTATCACAGATATCAATATCAATACCCACAAGTTAACAACAGTTGAATTAGTAGAATTAAAATTTCATTATTCAAAAATTTTCAACAAAATTTTTTTGAATAGTTTGTGTTAGAGAATATATTATATACTATCGATTTGATTTTGATACATATTTAATTTTTTATATTTTTATATTTATAATTATTTCAATATTTAACGCAATGAATTTTTTTATATAAACTTAATTTATTATAATAATTTATTAACACAATTGAACATTAAAATTCATATTATTATATTGAGAGATTTCTTGGCAAAAATGGTTATCTATGCACTTAGATGCGCATTTAGCGGTCAAAATCAATGCTAAAATCAAATCAGCCAGAGTTAAAAACCAATGCCAACGTTAGAGCTAAGAGCCAAGAGGCTGAGCCATGAACTAGATCCCGAGCTTGCCGGAGTCCGCAGTCAGGACTCAAGCCCACAGCCCGATGCCAAAGTTGGAGTCAAATCCAAAGCCAAAGGCAGAGCCAAAACCAGAGTCCATTTCAACACAAGGGTTGCAAAAACACCTTCTATGATTTTAGATTCTCTATTTTCAAATTCAAATGGTTTTCATTATACCAAATTGAGTTTGAGGGGATGTTAGAAAATATATTATATATCAAAATCAAATCAATAATTGATTTGATTTTAAAACATATTTAACTTTTCATATTTTTATATTTCTACATTTATAATTATTTCTATCTTTATTACAATAAATTGTCAATATAAATCTAAATTATTATAATAATTTATTGAGACAATTGAAAATTAAAATTCATATAATATTGTTCTTCATTTTTAATATGATATCACAACAATATTCATCAATCTCTATTATTCATTTTTTTTCGGGTAAGCACTATTCGATTAAAATCGAAAAAACCATTTTTGCCGAGCATTTATTTATATTTTGGATGATTTGTTAGGCATTCAGTCTAATTTTGGATAAAATCGAACTTTAATCTGATTTATTCAGGTGGTTATCAATTTTAACAATTTTTATTTCAATCAAATAGAATTATTCAAATTAATTAAAAATATAATATAAATATATTGAATAATTTTTATTCATATAAATATTATTACAATATTATAATTAAAATTAAAAGAGAAAAAATTTAAAAATTAAAACTAATATAGTAAAAAGTACACAATTAATGAAAAACTTTATCTTTTAGTTCTAAATTTTCAATATCCAATTCATTTTATGGCTTTTCTACTTTCAAACTTGATACTTTCATCACACCTCTCTCTTTCTCTCCTATTTCGTACCTTTCTCACTTCCAAAATTTAATTTATTTGAAATATAAAATTTAAAATTTTTAAAATGATATTTGTTTTTAATCTATTTAATTAGTTTATAATTATAAAAATTGCATAATCGAATTAAATAGGTTATTTCAATTTTGATTATTTCAATTACAGTTTAATCGAATACTTATCTCTATTATTTTTATATTATTTTATATTTTTACTGTTTAAATTTAAAAAACTAAGCTCATAATTTATTATTTATATAATATTTTTTTATAAATTATTTTGTATTTCATTAAATTCAATTCGAATTAGATATCTATATATTTTATAAATAAAATTTAAATTTAAAATTTTATTTAATAAATATCAATAATTAATTCTAATCACTTAAACATGTCAGTACTATTTATGTAACATCGGACCATACGATTGGTTCACTTATTTCACTTTCTGAGAATCTGTTTCTGGGAGTCTCAGTCTCACTCTCATTCACAGATTTCTAGGGAGGAGGTCCTATTCCTGCGAAAGTTGAATAATCCTATAAATGTTATTTATCAAAAAATTTAAATTTTTTGGGATCAATTTTCAATAATTTGATAACATATTAAAATTGTTATAAATTTATTAAAACATCAAATTATTAAAAATGTGGCCAATATTTTTCCATTGCAAAAGAGTGCACGCATTTAATTCGCGTCTCTTGAAAAATTATGCAATAATAGATAAAGAGAAAAAAGATTTAGGGGAACCAATCCTTAAAATGGGCTCCATAATACTTAAATTAAATTAATCGGATAAAATCTGGATACGGATCGATGAAAAAAAAAAAGGTAAAGTAAGAATTCTACTGCTTCATTACCTTCCAATTTTAAATATTGATAGGTGAAAATGTTTCCAGGAACATTTCCTAGGAAAATTGCCTCACATGTTTTTACATTGGTAAGAGTCGAAAAGTCTAAATTATAGAAAAAAATGAATATTGTTATAAATTGCACGCAATCACAATTTACGGATAATAGTTTCTATGATTTGGTGGATTGCGTAAGATGAAGTGAAAGTTGATATCCTTGTGTAAAAATTTACGAATATTTATTTATAGGGGTCGAGTATGACAGTAAACTATATATTTAAAAACTATATACATTTTCTGAATTAAGGAAGAATATATTAAAAAAGAGAAGAAAATGAAATTATATTGCATAAGGAATGACACCTTACACAAAATATATAAATATATATATATATATATATATATATATATATATATAAATCTTAATCTCATCTTTCTATGACACTTTTGTTGTGTTAAACCAACCCGCATTCAGGTTATTTAAATAATCCGTTCCGAGTGTCACACTATTAATATGAGATAATCTTGCTCATTTTCTTGATTAATTTGCCTGAGAGGAATCGTTGGAATTTTAAAATAGAATTTACGTTCAATAATGTTGTAAGTCTTAAATTGTTGAATTCAAATGTGTAAATAAGTATCTTTCTGATGTATTAATGTCCTATGATTTCCTTGAAATTGTCCTGTGAAATTCTTGTACGCCTTGTGAAAACATATGCCTGGTCAAGATAATGACAATGATGCTAACATTTCTTGGATACTATTTTCTATTAATGAATATGTATTATGTGTGTGTTTAAATAATGAAAACTGAGAAGACCATGCATTGCTTCAAGGAAACCTTCAATCTTTATCCCATTCTTGTTAATTTATATCAAGTTGGTCCTCATCTGACGGGCCCAATAATTTTTCTCAATAATCATCGATAGATACTCAAAATAATGGGTCAATAAAATAAATAATAGTGTCTATAAATGGAATTAAAAGAAAACCAGTTGCTTATTCCAATTCATGTGACAATGATACGTCTGCTATCCATTTTGAGGCATATGAAGTGAAGCGCATGTATAAGAGAATGACGACTTTCAGTTGCAGAACACCAGAAATGGTTATGACTTGTGATTTAAAAAAAAAAAAAAAAAAAAAAAAAAAAAAAAAAAATCCATGCACCTTGAACGACTCTAATAAAAAATAAAAAACCCACGTTTTTGTGTTTTTTGGGGGGGGGGGTCTTTCTTTTTTAGGTAACTCTTGAGGGAAGGATTTTGGGGAAAGCCAAAGAATGGGCAGTATAGAGACAGTAAATACCTTCACGAAAATGCAGTAGTCGTCATCTCTCAATCTGTGTGTTGGCTTCAACTCTATCATTTTTCTTCTCAAATGAGAGAAATATTAAAGAGTTTTGACTTGGCCATCATTCTCTTTTCCTTCAATGAGTTGATCGCACATTGAAAGTGTCCATAGTTTATAATATATCTTCACATTCATTCAAACATTTGTGCAAACAATATTAATAAATTATTTATTCACAATATCCACAAGTAAAATCAATGTCCTAACCCTTATCGTTTTATTGAACCACTCGTGTTTGTGTTTGTATGAATACAAATATAATATGACATATTCAATTATGCTTGTATCAAGAATTTCTTGAACCATTGAACAGAGTCCTTGGCATATCTTGTGAGGTTGTGATTATAGTCCACATAGTAAAGACCAAATCTTGATGAAAATCCCGCTGCCCACTCCCAGTTGTCCAATAAAGACCATGCAAAATAGCCTTTCACATTGCATCCATCGTCTCTGCATTTTAATCAAAAATATGAACCCCTTTTAGCATTTGTCTTCCTTTCCTCACAGGAAAATTGTGATAAAATCATATTCGCACATTTTGGCTCCTTCCCAACATTGTGTCTCACCTGGGTAGTTCTGATTTTTTTTTTTTTTTGAAAAATTAAGTTTAAAAAAAAAATGACTAATCATGGCAAACCACCTCAATTCAGGAGAAAAGTGGTGATCACTTTGACCATGGAAGATAGCTTTTCTAACTAGAAGTGAGTTGTACCTGATGGCAGCAAGCAAGTTTGAGAGGTAACCATTGTAGTATCTGATTCTCTTCTCATCCTTGAGAGCATCCTTGAGTGAAGTAAATGGACTATTACCATCATCCATCCCTATGAAAAATTATTTAAAAAATTAAAACATTAATGTTAACATATTGAACAGAACACTGAGCAAAAGAAAAATACATATATATGAAGGTCCATTACGTTTTAAAGCATTACCATTTTCAGTGATGATGACAGGAGGATTTCCGTACTTGTGCTTGATGTAATTCATCAAGCTTCTCATGCCCTCTGGTACTATGTATAGCCATATTGAATTTGCCTACAACATAGTTAAAAAGAAACAATGCTTGAATTTGGCCTTGGGAGTCTTGGGTATTTTTAAAAATTGAGAGGGAAACAAAAACATATTACTTACCCTTTCACCAATTGGTTTTCCATCTCTGAATGCTAGAAGAATAACATGGAAGATTTTCCTTTAGTTAGCGAAGACCAACAACGAAAAGAAATGATCAAACAACTTAATACAAGAGACTTTGGAGGGTGGAAATTTGAGGAAACTTACGGAGGGCAATTGTACCCGAATCGGCATAGGTATCATTAAGTAGAATGCCAAATATATTAGTTAAATTTTCCTTAACATAAAATGTAGTGTAGTGGTTTATGCCCACAAAATCCAGGGACCCCTTGACAAGAGCTGTCTCAGCTTTGGTGAAATTTGGCAACCTGCTTCCCACTCTACTTCTCATTGAGCTTGGATAGTCCCCGAACATCAATGGATCAAGAAACCTGCAGAGAAAATGGCATTTGCATCACATATTAACCTGCAGAGTTATTAAGCATCTTTGAGATCCAAAGTGCATTCTCTCAGACTCATCTCTTTTGGTCCAGGTATCTGTGGATGAGGGATATTGTGTCTCTGACATGGGCTAACTCCAGATATTAGGGTATTGTTTGGGAATCTTTCGCTTTTTAAGTTAGGTGTTAAGGTAGAATCAAGTTTTTTATGATAATTTGATTGAGAATACGGAAGCAAAAGCTAGGAAATTTGGTACTTACCAGCCAAGCTGAAAATCTTGAGCTCTTTGTGTTGCTTCAATGACCTTGGTGGAATTACTTGCTGGTTCGTACCAAATAACATCAAAGGATACCCCAATTTGTCCATGTTGTTTTTGCTGCTCAAATATGAGTAGTTAAGCATTGTCATATGTTTGATTCACATGACCAAATCTTTAGGTGTCCCTTTTTTTACCTTGTACTTCTTTCGGTAGATATCTGTGACCTTTGCATGTGACAGAAGAGTGTGGTGAGCTACAAGATAAGGCTCAGTAGCAGAGTTTCCTTGTCTACAAAAGAGGTGAAGAAGTATCGAGCACCTTCCTGGCGCTTGGAGACCCACATCATAGCCTTGCGTGGCAAATGTGTGTGGCTCATTAAATGTGATCCAATGCTTCACCCTATCACCAAACTTCTCAAAACACGTCTCTGCATATAGTGCAAAGTCCTCTCTGTTGATGGAAAGCCAAAATTTTGTCACTTTGAGTTGGGGGGGGGGGGAGAGAGAGAGAAGATGATTTTACATGATTTGTGGATCTAGCCATCCCCCATATTTGTCTTCCAAGGCTTGAGGAAGGTCCCAGTGATAGATTGTAACATATGGCTCAATTCCTGCACCATAAAATGATTTTATGCATATATTTATGTTGGTGATCAATCATTATTATTGAATTAGAAATCTAATTTTAGTCCTCAAGAGGAAATTTAGAATTAAAAGGAAGAAGTACCTTTCTCTAGTAGAGCATCAATTAGATTATTGTAGTGATCAATTCCAGCCTGATTTATTTGCCCAGTGCCATCTATGACAAACGATGTTCAATATTAGAGCTTCAGTAAATTTTAATGAAAAATAGGGAGTAATATTTTTTTGTCCTAATTTTAATGACAAATAGAAAACTTCAAAAAAAGTTAACCAACCCATTTTGGGCCAGACCCCGCAAGGTGGACCGGGTCAGCTTGGGCCAGTTGTTGACCCATGATATTAGGATATGTAACAACTAGTAGTTAGTAGTTAAAATAATTAAAAAAAAAAAGATAGAAATATTTGAAACAAGAAGACAATACAATAACAACTTAGACTTTCTATCCCAAAATTTAGAATCGGTCATATAAGAGACAAATAATAAAGTCAAAAAAATGGAAAAAAAAAAAAGAAAAAAAGAAGAAAAAAAAAAAAAAGATTTAGTTTGTGCGGATTCTCCTACGTCATTCATTCCTATCTAAGACCATCTCCTCAACTAACTCCTAAGATAAGATAAGAAGACAATAATAGCATGAAATAGAATTGATCTTTGAACATAATCTCTCTCTTTTTCTTTCTACTATTCTTTTTATCTCTCTCTAAAACTTCTCTATCTCTTCATCCCTATCTCTTTCTTTTGCTTTCTATTCTCTCTCTCTCACTCCCTCTCTCTCTTGAGTTAGATTGTTATAAATTGATATAAATGAAAGTTTTTATGGTTAATTTTAAAACAAATTTTGACACATTTTTTAAAATGATAAATAAAGATAGAAACAAAGTATTAATATATTTTCTAAATCTTTCATTTTACCTATTTCTTGTGAAGAAAAGTTTAGGATAGAAGGAGGGTTACAGATGTCCAAGAAAGAATTTATTAATGGTGATAAGCAAGATCTCAGTTGTCAAAAAAAAAATAATATTAATGATGATTTCTTGTCAAACTCTCTAAAGATTGAAATTCCGTTGTTTACCGGTAAAAATCTTACACTAAAAAGTAATTCAAAAAAAATTTCCCTCAAGTTTTCTCGTCTTCACTTTCCTCCTACTATTCTCACTGTAACTAAGTCAGATCCATTATTCATCTCTATCACATTATCTCTCAATACAAATACAAGTTTTGATTTAAAATTTATAGATTTTATAAAACTTTAATTTTCGATTTTCCAGATAGGATGTCTTCAAAGGAGGAAAGTATTCTAACATCTAATAATTAATAAGTACTAATAGTTAATTGATGTAACAACTAATTATTAATAGATAATACTTGATTAGTATAGTTAAGTGATTAATAATTAAAATAGTTAAAAAAAATGTATAAATACTTAAAATAAGAAGACAATGGTAGCATAAAATGGAATTGATTTTTGAGCATACTCTCTCTCTATCTCTTTGTCTCTCTACTCTTCTTTCTATCTCTCTCTAATTTTTCTCTCCATCTCTTTATCTCCCTCTCTCTCTCTCTCTCTCTCTCCCTCTCTCTTCAGCAGGGTTGTTACACGATCTAATCATTGCGCCCAATCATATGTCAAATTATTCCTCAATATCTGACTTTATATCCAAGTGAATGTGTGAATTCAAGATTTAGGATAAGACGAACAACCACCACACCATGGAACAAAAAATGAGAAAAGAGCTTACTAGGAAAAATACGAGACCATGCTATGGAAAGCCTGTATGCATCCATTCCCATCTCCTTCATCAGCTGTATATCTTCCTGTTCCCAATTAAAAATACTTTTTGTCAATTCACCTCAACAGTGTGAACCAAAGGAGAATGTCAATTGTCAAATAAAAAGTCATGGTAATCTGCTATCTGGCATTATATTCTCGTAATCAACCTAGAATTTTTTTTTTTTTTTTAAAGAATTTTAAAATTTAAAAATAAAGAGGTTGAAAGGAAAAAGGACTACCTTGTAGCGGTGATACTGGTCGACAGCAACATCACCATTACTAAAATCAAGAACCTTCCCTACATAATAACTCGAGTATGTCCAAAGTAAATAAGAATTCACATAAATTGAAACTCCCAGAAAATTCTGATTTTATTTTTTTATTTATTTTTACCAAACGTATGTGAAAATGTGTCCCAAACAGTTTTTCCTCGTCCGTCTTCTTTCACTGCTCCTTCATACTGCAAAAAACAAAATTTACAATAAAATAAAAAAGTGATGAGTATATCATATCGTAGGATTACTGGAAAACTTAATCATTATTCCACGACCCACTTGGGATTATTTTTTATTCTGCACAAGTTTTATTTTGTTAACTATAAAAAAAAAAAAAAAAAAATTGCAGAAAATATATATTTTCCTTAAAAAATAAATTTTTTAATAAAATGGTTTATGACTTTCGGAGTTTTTTCTAACCGGCCTCCTTTCTTCCTGCCCCCACTGAATTAATAATGACTAAGAAATTTAAATTATTAATGGGTGATTATTTTGTTGTAATTAAATTCTTAAATATACTAATTTATTATAAGAAGTTATTGAGATGAAACATATAATTTCTTAACTCATAATAGTGAAAAAAGAATTATAGCTTTTAGTCGATAAGCTCCGACACCATCATCTTTTTCTTTTTGGGAGATTTTGAATTTGAGAATCTTTTATATATATATTTTTTAAGGGTTCATTCCGTACATAAAGTGTTCTCTGATTTAATGTGAGGATAGAGGGAGGGTGAACGTATGTATACGCAGTCTTTCCTTTATATTTTTATAGATAGACTATTTTCACGTTTCAAACTCGTGACTTTAAGGTCACGAAAGGAACAACTCCACCGTTGCATCAAGATTTATCTAATTATAAAAAAAAATAACTATAACTCAAAAATTATAACTATTTTAGTACCCCATGTTTGTTTTATCACAATCACTTGGGCTCTTTCTTTTGTTTTTTATTTTATTTTATTTTGTTTCATTTATTTATTTATTTTTTCATCGGGCGTGTGCCCAGTTGCAACATTTTTTGTCTTGATTTTCGCTGTACCATTAAATTTTGTTCTCTCATTTATGGTGAACAGCAAATGTGTGACAGAGAAAAGGGGCAAAAGAATACATTCGAAAGGAATCTTTGCTAATCAGACAAGACAAACCATGTGTCTTAAAAGCAAAAAATGATCAAAGTTATAGGAGAAAGCAAGATCAACGATTTCAGAAAATTAAAAAGGGAAAAAAAGAAAATCAAACCTGGTAAGCAGAAGAGGCAGTTCCAAATACAAAACCTTTTGGAAAACTTGCTCTATTAATTTGATCATCAGAGAGACATGTTTGGATTCCAAACATAATCACAAATGCCATAACTATTCCAATGCCTATCCTCAAACTCCACATATCTTCCCAATAAACTGAATTATGCGTGTGTGTGTGTGTGTGTGTGTGTGAGAGAGAGAGAGAGAGAGAGGGAGGGAGGGAGGGAGGGAGATGTGCAACTCGAACTAAAGCTGGTTTGATTTTATAATAATGGGATGGGAAAAGTTGGAAGAAAAATTTGGAAGAGACAAGCTCTATTTTTTTTTTTTTTTGGGTAGAAAGGAGACGAGCTCTAAAATGGGTCGTTGAGGAGAGGCAAATATATATAGAGAGACAGAGAGAGAGGTTATGCCCTTATGGCATTGTGGGCGGTGGGACACAGAGGGAGAGAGATGTGCAACTTTAGCAAAGGCTGGTTTGATTTTACAATAATGAGATGGGAAAAGTAAGGCGAAGAATTTGGAAAAGACAAGCTCTATAACGGGTCGTTGAGGAAAGGCAAATATATGGAGGTGAGAGAGAGAGAGAGAGAGAGAGAGAGAGAGAGAGAGAGGTTGTGGCTTATGTCATTGTGGTGGGTGGGGCATATGTAAGTTATTTGTTCAGAGAGTTCACACGGTATCATGCAAGATGAAATTCACTTCAGTTGTCTTCTCATTTTCGAGCAATTTAAACTTATCATAGATATCAATATCAATACCCACCACAAGTTAATAACAGTTGAATTAAATTTTCATTATTCAAAAGTTTTGAATAAAAATTTTTTGAATATCAGACCATATGATTGGTCCACTTATTTCACATTCCAAGGAATCAGTTTCCGGGTACTCTCACTCTCATCCACAAATTTCTTGAGAGGAGGTCCCATTCCTGTGTAATCCTATAAATGCTATTTATCAAAATATTTAATTTTTTGGGACCTCTTTTCAATAATTTGATGTTATAAATTTATAAAAAAAAATTAAATTATTAAAATTGTTTATTATTATTATTATTATTTTAAATTTCTATAGATAGTTTCTTTTTTATTTTTTTATTTTCATTAATATTAATTTTTTATTTTTATCTTCTCTATTTTTACTTTTAAACTTTAATTTTATGTTTTTTTTTCTTGTATTGATCTCTCAAATGGTTGACTTTAAAACTTGGCATTAAGGCTGATTTAATGCGGAGAATTTTTTTTCCAATGCTAGGTAAAAGAGTGCATGCATTTAATTCACAAATATATTTATAAATATTAAGAGGAGATTCTCTCTAAAAAAACTATGCAATAATAGGTAAGATTAGAATTCTAATGGTTCCTTACTTTCCAATTTCAAACTGTCTAGATAATTTTGGAGTGTTGGATTTGGCAGTATGTACAAATTAGAAAATAGTTTTTCTTGCCTATAATTTTTCTTTTTGGTTTGAAAATAATTGAACCCAATGACTGAAATAATTTTCCCATAATTAATTAATTCTTGTATTTGAAGAATTTAGTTTTAAAATCTTTTATTACTAATTGTTTGCTGATATATTTTTCCCCTTTATATATCCCAATTTTCTTCCTTTGAGTACACATAAAAGTAAGTAATTACCCTTTGTTTCCACCAACATGTCCTAGGAAAATTGCCTCACATGTTTTTACTTTCGTAACTTTGAATTAAGAGTCGAAAAGTCTAAATTATAGGAAAAAAATTAATATATATTTGTTATAATTTGCACGCAATCACAATTTATTATATATGATAATAATTTCTATAATTTGGTGGATTGCGTAAGGTGAAGTGAAAGTTGATTTCATGAAAATATTAATTGCTTTGGGTAATTAGGTGGACCAATGTGAATTTGGCATAGCACAAAGACTTGTTCTAGAAATAGAATTGGTATTTATCCAAAACAAGCATTTTATCTTAAAACATCCCCCAATTTTATTAATTTTTTATGTTGGAGTTGGGAGAAAAAGAATTGATTAAATTAATTTAACTCATATTATTTGTTAATTTTCCCATGATTTCTAACCATCGAATCCTGAAAAAAAAATGTAGAATCTTCTCTGCATAAAAATTTACGAAGATTTATTTGTAAGGGCGAATGTGACAGTAAACCATTTTCTTTTATATATTTAAAAACTATATATATCTTCCTAATTAAGGGAGAATATATTTAAAAAAAAAAAAGAAGAAGAGGAAAATGAAATTCTTCTATTGCATAAGGAATCAAAACTTACATTAAAAAAAAAATTATAAATCTTAATCTCATATTTCTGTCACATGTTGCTCATTTTCTTGATTAATTTGCTTGAGAGAAATCATTGGAATCTTAAAATAGAAATTACGTGCAAGAACGTTGCAAGTCTTAAGTTGTTGAAAATTCAAATGTCTAAATAAGTATCTTTTGTGATGTAAAGTCCTATGATTCCTTGAAATTGTCCTATAAGAAATTCTTGTACGCCTTATGAAACATATGCCTTGTCAAAATAATGAAAATGATGCTAACATTTTCGATACTATTTTCTATTAAACACAGAAAAAAAAATGATAATTGAGAAGACCATGCGTTGCTTCAAAGCAACTTCTATCCTTATCCCATTCTTGTTAATTTATGTCAAGTTGGCTTTGTCAATGAGCCTTAAGTTAAGGGGCACCTCCCTCTTTTCTCTTATAATAGATTTGGGTTTAAATTTCACTGCATGCACAAAAAAAAGATCAAGTTGGTTCCTCGACTTGCGGGCCCAATAGTTTTTCTCAATAATCATTAGATTGATCATAAATAAATTTAATAAATCAAAACTTATGTAGTATTTTGTATTAGTATATGCTAATAAATTTTAATTAAATTATTACCATGATTTGACTGATTTAAATGAATTTAAATTAGAATTTAGCTAAAATATATTAATATAGGCTTCTACTTAATTCATGATTCATCTGATCTATTTAAAATGAGATCGTAGTAAAATTATGTCAGCTCCAATTAAGAGTAACATGAAATAAAATTTTTATATTTTATAAGATACTCAGATGCTTGCATTTTTCGAGAGAAAAAAAGAAAAGAACTAAATTTGTGTTAGTCAATTTTTGGATGAGATTTATGTTTTTACATTTAATTTATTTATAGATATTCATACCAATTTATTAAAAATGCAATGTAGTGTCCCAAAAAAAAAAAAAAAAAAAAAAATCCTCGTTCGATGCGCCCATGGAAGGATTAGGAGCAAACTTCACCCAAACTTTCAACCTCGTAGTATGGGTCAACAAAATATATATAATTTGTATTAATAAAATAAATAACAGTGTCTTCAAATGGAATTAAAAAAAAACTAGTGACTTATTCCAATTCATGTGACGATGATGCGTATGTGTTATCCATGTCGAGGCACATGAACTTCAGATGCAGAACTTATGGTTGAAGAAAATCCATTGTACCTTGTACGACTCTAATAAAAAAACCCAGTTGTGTTGGGGGGCTTTCTTTTTCAGGTAATTCATGAGGGAAGGACTTTGGGGAGAGACAAGAATGGGCTGCATAGAGACAGTAAATACCTTCACGAAATGGCAATAGTTGTCATCTCTCAATCTCAACTCTATCTTTTCCCTTCATAAATGAGAGAAATATTAGGAGTTTTGACTTAGCCATCATTCTCTTTTCCTTCGATGACTTGATCCACATCGAAAGTGTTCATATTTTTTGTTATACGGAATTAGAAGAGAAGATTGTGATCATTAAATTATTTTATTGAAAACGTAACTTATAATATATATGGGCTCGAGGGTACACTCTATAAATTCAAATTCGGAGGTTAAGAGCGCACATGACCCATTCCCCTATGGAATAGAGAACTAAATTAAGATTTTAATGTGGGTTGGATACAATATTAAAAAAGAATTCGATTTCTACCTTAAAAATTGCAAAAATTTATTACATATGAAAATTAAGTTGGTCAATATGAAAATTAATATCAATTATATCAGGTAAATTTCGTAAATATGACTGATAGAATTGGTAGACACTTTATTTATTTACATAAACAATATGTCCACAAAGAGAATGAATCACATCATCCTAACGTGTACAATGAAGATGCATGCGTGCTCTTTTGCTTAAATATGCTGGCATAGGAAGTTCTTGAACCACTGCACAAGGGTTCTTGACATCATATCTCTCAAGGATAGTTCAGGTGATAAAACTCATCACTTCTATTCTTTTTTTTCTAATTCGATTCTATTTAATTATATCTCTTATTAAAAAAAAAAAAGAGTTCTTGACATCATGTCTCGTGAGATTGCGATTATTGTTGGATCAAATCTAGATATAGGCCCGGATACACCTTCCAATTGTCAAACAAAAACCAAGCGTGAGGATTTTTTTTATTTTATTTTTAGCAATTTTCACAATATTTATATCAATAGAATTTTATAGTTATTGGATCACTATTCAATGATAATATTTTTTGTAAAATGGAATAGTAATATTTCAACCGTAATATCTCCAATTTTTTTTTTTATAATTCTCGTGATATTAATATCTATAAAGTTTTATAATTGTGGATCAATATTTAATGATACTATTTCTTATAAAATTAAATGGTAATATTTCAACTATAATATTCATATAATTTTTCTATAATTTTTATGATATTGATATGTATATTTTTCTACAACCTTTTTTTAATGTTTTTTTTTAAAAAGCACCATCCAGGCACGTTTTTGTGACGCCAACTTTCGAGGGTTTTTTGAGTTAAGTGGAGCTGAATTTTGATGCAATTTTATACCATTTATATAATTTAAATTCTTTTATAAAGATAATATTAATAAATAGATTATTTGTGTTTTAGACAAATGGCACAAAGCAAGTGAAGTCAACCAGACATGGTATACATTGATGTCGGGGTGTAGTTGTTTTTACACTACTTTAATAAGAATTTCCTGAACCACTCGACAGAGTTCTTGACATATCTAGTGAGATTATCATTGTAATCCACAAAATAAGATCCAAACCTAGATCCATATCACTAAAGTTTCGTATCTCTCGTATTCGAATTCGAATCTTAAAAATGATAAAAATAACGTTGAAAGAGACTTTTCTGAATAAGAACTCGACCGCAATTCGATCTAAATTAGTCGGAACAAATCTATCCATGACAAAAAAAAAAAAAAAAAAAAAAGCCTAAATGTATATCCAGCTGCCCACTCCCAATTAATGATCCAAGACCATACAAAATACCCTTTCACATGGCAACCATCTTGTCTGCATCAACATAAACAGGAGCAATCTAAAAAATAAACTAGGATTATGGTCCATATACGAATATTTGAGTAATAAAAAACTCTTGCTCGAGTTTAGTGTTTGAATTTTTGTGAGTATATATATTTTTATATTTTTCGTGACCTAGTGTAATAAAAAAAAAATAAAACTAAGATTATGAATAGTTGCTATGAAAATGTAATGACTTGATTGCATCTAACAAGCTTGAGATATAGTCATAGTGGGAATTGATCCTTTTCTCATCCTTGAGAGCATCTTTGATTGGAGCGACTGCATTATTTGGATCATTCATTCCTGGGATCAAAAGTCTAACTTCAGAATCTAATCCCTAACCCAATAAGTGGAAAGGAAAATACTAATGAAAACACACGCACAAGTTGTTTCCTCTTTCTTGTTATTCCCAATTTTCAGTGGCTAGAGGATTCCCATACTTTTCCTCAGAACATGTTTGCAAGGTTTTTTTTTTTTTTTTTTTTTCCAAAGGAACGGAAATTAATTTTTTTGAAAAAAAAAGGCTAAAAGTTGTTTGATACGTTTATTTTTAAAAATTACTTCTATACTCCATTTTATAAATAAATTATTTGATAAAATATTTTATTAAACTTTATTTATAATGAAATTATCATAAAGGTATACACATAAAATATAATTTTTTCATTCTCAACACCAATCGATTAAAATTCATATATTTACATTATAAAAATAAAAGGTATAAATATTAATAATTAAAATAAAAATAAATTAATTATTTTTTTCAAACAATTTGTGAATATAAAATCATTGTTATATAATATAAAGAAATAAAAAAATTCAAAAATAACATAAGTCATATATTTATTTATGAACTCTCAAATCATACAAATGGAAGAAAAAAAAATATTTATAAATATATTTAAAATTTATGAACATATTTGAAATTTATAAATATATATATATAAAGTCACCCAAGTCATATATTTATGAACACTCAAGTCATATAAATAAAATAAAATAAATATTTATGAAGCTATTTAAAATTTATGAACATATTTGAAATTAAAAAAAAAAAAAAAAAAAAAACTTAAATCTATGGCTGTGTCCGAGTCGGGTACCCGAACCCGAATACATTATTTTGACTTGAACCCGAGGTATTCGGGTTATATTTTTTTGACCCGAACTCGAATCTGGGCAAATTATTTAAATTCGGCCGGATACACGAATCCAAAAACTCTTTTTTTTTAACTCAAAGTTTAAAATAATATTTAAATATTATTTTTTTAGTGAACTTAATAAGTGGATTTTTTTTTTATTTGCTACGTAGAAGTCAAAGAAAAATTTTTTTTTCCAAAAATCTTGTACTTATAGTATTAAAAAAAAAAATAAAAAATTTTAAATTTTTTTAAGAGAACTCTATATACAAATCAAAAAAGAAAGAAAAATATGGTCTTTATAAAATATTTTTTTGCCCTAATTTTATTTTTATCCTCGTGATTATATATATTCGGTTGATTCAAGTGGGTCGGGTTAATTCAGATTTTTTAATTACCGATCCAGTATAACAAAAAAAAAAAAAAAACGAATTAACCCGACCCGAACACCTCGGGTTCGGGCGAGTCACAGGTTTTATTCAGGTCGGACCCAACCCTACTTAAATTCACTCAAATCACATATTTATAAATACCAAACACATATAAATGGAATAAAAAAATTTATGAACATGGAATCTATGAATATATTTAGAATTTATAAAAAATATATATATTTAAATCCATCCAAATCATAATATTTATAAATATATTTAAGGCATGGATATACTTAAAATTTTGCATTATTAAAGTAAGGATATGAGTGGAATAAAAAAATATGATTTTGGAAAAGTTAAAGTATTAAAAAAAAAAAGAAAAAACCTTTTAAGGATAAAAAATTTTATTCGATAGGTTTCGATCTTATAAGAAGAAGCGAAACCTCATAGCTCATTCAGCTTCTAAGCCCACGGGGTACAAAATACAACCACATAGAATTTGCCTGCAATGTAACTGATAATTAGGCTAAAAAATTTAAAAATATATATATATTAATAATAGTAACAATGAAATCAACTTTCATGCATCCTGATCTAAATTCATTTACCTTTTCTCAGATGGCTTTCCCATCCTTGATTGCTGAAAATTGAAAAGGGGGTCTGAGTAAATAGTTTATAGTTATAACGTGATAGTTTTGTAGCATTAATTACATAAAGAAATTAAAAAAAAAAATCGAATATGTCCAAAGCTCAAAAGAAAAAAAAAAATTAAACCCTTTAAAATTTGGGCATTTCCACATTTTCCAACTTTGTCTGGCATTTCCACCCTGTTCATGATCACGACACGACATGCAGCATTTACACCAAGCAGTCCGGCAAGCTAAGCCTGACAACGATAGCATAGCCTCGCTAAGCCTGATAGCGATAACAAAGCCTCGCCGTTTATGAGTTTTGGCCCTCTCTTCCCATATAATACATTCAGATTCGACCTTAATATACACCAAATTAAAAAAAAAAAAATTAAAATATTAAAAAATAGCATAGCCTCGCTCCTACCCAAACCTATTTGATAACTTCAAGAAGAAAAAAAAATGTACTTTTGTAATCCAAATTCGTATCTCTCTCTCTCTCACTCTCTCAAAAAAAAAAATACATATTAATTTAAAAATTACAATGCACCCTTTAAATTTATAATTTAAATTACATATTTGTGGGTCGAGCCATCCTATGTAACTGTCTTCGAGGGCTTGAGGAAGGTTCCAATGGTAAAGCGTGACATAAGGTTCAAATCCTGCACCATCAAATGGATATAATCTTGTCATCTAGAAATTTATGCAAGTATTTATGTCTGTATCAAATATTGAGGTCACCTTTGGACTGAGATTATTGTAGTACTTGGTTTATTTTCCCGATACTATCTGTAAAAATATTCAATAAATTATAAAATACAAATATATAGAAACAGACATTATTTAAATTACATACTGTATTTAATTTTTATATTTAGTACAAACGTAATATGATAGCATTCATTATTAAAATTATTGATACAACATAATCAGAAGATCATAGTTTTAAAGTATCTAATGTACAATATGGTAGTATGACAAGCTTATTAAGAAATTCTTCGTTACGAGTAGAGAGCACCAAAACTTTTTAGGAAAAATTACTGGGAAAAATCCGAGACCAAGATTGAAGATCTGTAAGCATCCATTCCTGTGTCCTTCATCAGCTGTACATCCTTCTGTTTTCCAAATAATAGCTTAGAGTGGTTTCTCAGGATGGCTCAAGTGGTGAAGTTTACCCACTTTTATCTTTTCTTTTATAATTCGATTCTATTTTATTATATTTTTTATATTAAATAAAAAATAATAATAATAGGTTAGAGTGAGAACCCCACCCCACAATCTCTGTTGTAAAGTAATTATGAACTTACATTAAATAGGTGATACTGATTAACATCACCATTACTTGAATAAATTATCAATAAAAAAAAAGTCTTTAGTGACTGGGATAATTTAATCATTAAATGTTCAAAAGTTGTTATTAAAGTGTTTTATTGATTAAAAAACTATCGTCACTTAATGATCACCAAAACTTCATCACTAAAAATCATTGATGACAAAATATAAAAAGTCATCATTAAAGTATCGAGTTTAATGACCAATATTTTTCATCACCAGATTAGTGACAAAAAAGTCGTCACTAAATTGGTCACTAAAAAATGCAAGTGGTCACTAAAAGTGGTTCAGTCAACACATTTAGTGACAATATTTGACGATCGAATGAGTGGCCACTAAAAAATGACTGTCATGTGATAAGCTTTAGTAACGTAATTTGATGACGAAAAAAGTTATCACTAAAAATAGATATTTAATGACGAGACCAAATTAGTAGCTGCCAGGACGTGATTTGGTGACGAAAAAAGTGATCACTAAAAATACGTAAGACAACTTAATTGTGACCACTTTAGTGACGAATTTTTCTTGCAAGCAAATCAATACGTAGTAGTGATAATTGGTGACCAACAATTGATAATTGGTGGCAAAATTAAAGTCGCCACTAACTTTAATCCGAAAAAAAGTGATTACAATATGAGTTTATATTAACATATATAAAAAATAGTTTCCAATATCAAAGAAAACAATTCCTATAATTAGTACATGAGTCCTAGCAAAAAATCCATTCGGCTTACACGATTGTGTCATACTCATTTCTTGATTACATCATACCCCTTGAAAACTGCATAATGAATCACTGAAAAAAAAAATACATCAGTCATATGAAATTTATATTAAAGTACCACAACATCACAAGTAACTAAATAGTTACACAAAATACTAATCATATTACATCATTTTAAAATCTAACACCAACATGTATACAAAGTAGCACATTTGAAGAGATACTTTTCAATTCTTTGGATGACATGGATGGTCTATCAAGTCTACACGTTTGTGTACTCTTCTTGGAATAGTGCTATATAGAAGAACTTAATCAAACAAAATGGTAAAGTAAAAATAGAATGATAGTGCACTAAACTGCAATATTTGCAGTTTAATGTGTATAATGAACATCTCCTATTATTGAGCAATATACATGCTCCCTGGAAGAAAAAATATCCATTTATTCCTATCATGTCATCTTCACGAGACTTTCAAACAAATTGAACTGTCTATTTGGCTCATACTGATGCCTTAGGAAATCAAAACAACACCCCAATAATTCTGTACACATTGTGTAAAATTGAAAAAGTAAATAGCAGAATATGATAATTCAATGGATATTCACACACCACCAAGTTATTAAAGGAACAAAAATATTAGTCTAGGTATGGAGTACTTGGAAGTACAATTTGTACTCGAAAAATGTTCAAAGACAACCAAATTTTGAAAAATGTTCAAAGACCACCAAATTAATTCTAAGAGATCATGCATCCAACTTTAAACAAGCAACAAGTTCTAATTTGTTCAAGACCTCCACCTCCACATATTCAAATAGCTCTGAAAAAACCAGCCATCCTAATTTTGGATATTGACCACTCAGTGCAACCAAAGCCAAATCATTTTCAGTCCCAACATTTTGTTCGAAGTGAGCTAGTACAACAAGGAAAACAAACATGTCAACATTGTTAAGACCTCTAAACTACAATATAAAACTTGCACTTACATTTTTGTCAGACTGCTGACTTGCTAAACGACTAATTTCTGTCATCATAAACTACATCTACTCCTGGAATTGAGTTGTTACTCTTTTAACACCCGCATTTCTTCTTTTTGGGCAGCAAGTTTGGCACTCATTGTTGCACTTTGAATCTCTGCTTCATCTGCTCTTTTTCTCTTCGTCTTAATTTTCATATGCAACTTTTCAGAAGCCACAATCAATTTTGTAGAAGCAGCCCGTCCCTTAATGTGTCCCGAAATACCATGCAACTTTTGCATACAAATTTCTATAAGTGAATTTGATGACGAGACCTCTTCAGAACACAAATCATCCTATAGGACAGAATAATTTATTACATGACAAAAATATAAATATTAAAAATCTATATATGTTTGAATTGCAAATAGTAATGATAATACCAAAGTTTGTTGAGCAATATCGTTAATCATTTTTCCCTTTTTCTTTGAGAAATGACCAATTTGGTATTGGTTGTTGCTAGTTGTTTTCCTTCACTCCTTCTCTATCACATGTCAATAATCATGCCAAAATTGTTATACTATTGTGTAATCTCAATGAATGGGAAGAAAAAAAAAAGGAATAAAGAGTTAGTTGTGAAATGCTAACCATATTATCAACCATTCTCGCAATCGAAATGGACCCAACTGTGGGTGGAGTTATATTAACTGCACGATTGTTGTACAAGAGTCAGAGAAAAGAGGCAAGCAATTGCTTAAACTAACAGCACCTAACTAGGAGTAAAACATCAACATCAAAAACCTAGACTGCACCAACAACACAGAATGAAAAAAATGAGAACTGGACACTTTCCAATGACATGCTAGCAAAACATATCCCCATCTTTAGAAGTGCAATTTCAATTCATCGCAATTGTTCAATATGTAAGCATGAATCTTGACCAATTCTATCTCACTAAGATCGCAACAATTGGGACTACCAAGTGACCAACCCCTACATGAGAAAGCAGAAACTTCACCACTGTTGTCCTTCATCTCGTTGTTACGCTCAACCCTATTAAATATAGTTTCCACATCGTTCAAATACATAGAGCAGAATGTCAGACATTCCTTGTCTATATATCTTTCAACAATGCACCCTTTCGATGGAGCTTTGTTATGAACATATCCCTTTAAGGTTCTCATTTTCCTGAACAAATGCAACAACCTTAAAGAATAATCTTGGAATATAAGTAAGGAAGTCGCACATTTAAGATAGTGCTATTACCTCTCAAATGGGAACATCTACCGATATTGAGGTGGACTTGTTATCCTTGCTTCATGCGGCGAGTGAATCAAAAGATGAATCATGATATCAAAGAATAATGTAGAAAATATTCTCTCTAGTTTACATAGAAGGAAAGCGATTTTCTTTTCTTCCGCCTAAAGAACATCTATATATATACTCCATGAACATAGTTTCTGGATGAACTCACAAAGTTCGTACAATACTTGTCAAACTTTTTTTGCCAAGCATCCCCTAATTGCTAGGGGTATAATTCGATGGATGAATATATAAAAGTCATGACTTTTCATTCCAGGCATGGCAAATTCTCCGTCTTTTATGCATCGAGAAAGATTTGAAGCAAATCCGTCTAGGAACTTGAGAGACTTCAAGAAGTTCAGAATTTTATTTCGTTCATCTTTTGTTAATTGGTAGCAAGCCATAGGCATGATGAATGAATTACCATTTGAGGCAAACCCTTTTTTAACCTTTATTCTATCAAATCCTTATGGGATTTCCAAGTGTCCTTAGTCTTACCCTTAATGTCGAATACTGTGGCAACTATACTCTCAGTCACATTCTTGACAACATGCATGACGTCTATGTGATGTCTCAACTTAAAATCTGCCCAATACGAAAGCTTGAAGAACACACTCTTTTTGGTCCACACCGGCATGTTTTCTTTACGCTTACGCTTTCTCCTCTAGTCTTTCATAAAACATGTACCAAATGAATATGGTTTCAGAACTCTACACTCAACATCATGCAAAATTTCATGGCCAGACTTAGGCACTATAGGATCCCGAAAGTCAACATTCCCATCAAAGTTCTTTTTATCCCTTCGCCATTGGTGGGATAATGGAAAAAATCGATGATGGTCTATATAACACATTTTCTTACTGTTCGGCAAGTGATAAGATGATGTCTCATTCATGCAAATTAGACAAGCATGGTAACCCTTGATACTCCAACCAGAGAGCATGCCATATGCAGGAAAATCATTTATAGTCCATAGGAGAGCAACACGCAATGTGAATTTTTCTCGTCTATGAACATCATACGCCTTGACACCAACCCACAACTCATTCAATTCATCAATTAGTGGTTGCAAATAGACATCAATGTTAATTCCAAGTGATTTAGGCCCAGGAATTAATATTGACATGAACAAGAAAGGGTTTTTCATGCATCTCCAAGAAAGTAGATTATACGGGATAAGAAAGACAGGCCATATGCTATAGACATTGTTTAGGTTACCAAATGGATTGAACCCATCAATGGCGAGGCCTAACCATACATTTCGCGGGTCATTCGCAAATGAAAGAAAAACTCTATCAAGGTGTTTCCATGCTTCACTGTCCGCAGGGTGTCGAATATGTTATTATCATCGATCCGCTTCTTCGTATGCCACTGCATGTCACAAGCTAGCTCCTTGTTCATAAACAACTTTTGTAACTTTGGTTTTAAGGGGAAGTATCGAAGAACCTTTCGTGGAATATTTGAATCCTTTCCCCTAAATCGAGACTCCTTGCACTTATCATTTGGACATTGGGTGTGTGATTCATACTCTTTTCGGAAAAGAACACAATCATTGACACATGCATGGATTTTTTCCCCCCAAATCCTAAATCTAGTATGTATTTTTTAGCTTCATAAAAATTCTTCGGAATAGAAGCAGAACTTGGCAAGGCTAGCTTGAATATATCAAGTAACAAGTCAAATGATTTGAAAGTCCAACCACTGGTAGCCTTTAAATGTAAAAGAGTAATGATGAATGAAAATTTGGTAAAATTTCGACATCCCACATAAAGCTCTTGGTGGGCTTCATCTAATAATCTACAAAGGGTTTCGACAAATGCTAGTGGGAATGTACGGCTCGTGCCAACTGTCTTCACTGTGGATTTAGAGGATCACCCCTCCTGGTTCCTCACATGATGGTCTGGGATATGGCTTATGAAGTGGCTCATTCTCCCGTAGTGCATTGTGTCTATCGGGGGAATGCAGATTTCTTCCTTCCATGTTGATGAACTTTTGTAGTTTTTCACTACAGACCAAGAATTCCAGTTCATTCTTGAGTCTTTTGCACTCATCGGTCGTATGACCATAGTATCGATGGAAATGACAGTATTTAGACTTGTCTTTTTTAGAATCTTCTTCCGCCGGACGAGAGGGCCATCTGACATGTGATTTGTTCTTCATTTGATCCAAAACCCGACTTGGGGTTTTGTTCAGTGGAGTATAGACGCTCAATCTTTATGAAGGCAGAACTCCTAGCTTGCTACTCTTCGGAGAGGGCTGATGGGGTGATCGGCTGCGTTCCTTTCTGCTAGGGCGGTTGCCTTGTCGATCGAACGCCTCTACTTCTTTCACAGCAATATATTTCTCTGTTCGGGAGTAAAATTTTTGGATGGTTGTCGGTGGCTTCTTTGTAATAGAGACCTTCATATCGAAAGAACGCAAACCCGTTAGGAATGCAGCCAAAGCGATATTATGGTCTAAAGCGAGGACTTTTAGTATTTTTGTTTTGAATCTCTCCATGAAGTCTCTGATAGGCTCCTCCCTCCATTGTCGCAATGATAGGAGGGATGTGGATTTTCGCTTAACTCCTCAACTAATTACAAAGTGAGTCTCAAACTGTTGTCTGAGCTATACAAAGCTCTTGATATTGAGCGGTGAGAGAGAATTAAATCAGACCAGAGCATTATCCTTAAGGGTGGTGGGGAAGTGTTTGCACATTGTGGCATCCAAGAGGTCTCTAGAGACCATAACTGTTATGAAATGGGCGGCATGGTCGTGGGGGCCACTTGTCCCATCATACTGCTCCATGGGAGGTAGAATGGCATCCATTGGCATTGGTTCTGACAAGATCTTTACATCGAATGGCGATTCGTCTAGAGAGTGTAGGAGATCATCCCTATCCTTCACGCCCGCTCTTTTAAGTTTGGCGGTCACGAACTATTCAATCTGTTTTCTCATATCTTGGGGGTCATATTAAGAGATTGTCGATGGTTCCGGGAACTTTCGCCTGGGTAGCCGCTCATATTCGGACTCTGCAGCAGATGAGTGGTTGTCTGACTCGAGGACTCGACTTAGTCCTTCTAACTGCTTACTTATTCTCTGGAGTCTAGACACCAATCTCTCCATTTGAGACTGGTCCGCTTGTTCTAACACTGAGGCCACGACCTGCTGTTCCTGAGCCGCATGTTGCGGAATTAATTCCGGGCAGGACGATCGGGGAGAAAACATAGAATTGTGAATAGGAGGATTAGGTGTCGGGAGAGTGATAGGTTCGGTGGACATAGGGATGTACCCTCCTACAACAGGGGTGGCTCTCGAGGACGCTCCAGTCTTTAGAGGCATAATTATCGAAATAATAGAAGTTTTTTTAGTCTGTTCCCACAAATGATGTCAATCTGTTGGAGGTGAGTTATGGTTTCACAGATACCGACTCCTTCTTGACTCGAGTAGTAGCCGTCAATGGGTGAAAACACCTGCAAAAACCATCGGAGGGTGCTCCGACGGGGAGTTTCCGACACTCAAGTCAGAAAGAGCGGTTTTCATATGAAAAGAAAAACAGACTGAAAGCTGAGGAAATGTTGTTTCCCGTGATTGGTGTGCCCCCGAGTGTTAGAACAAGAGAGTGTACCTAGTTCTAAGACCTTACAGATGACTTATACTTCTGAGAGACATGCGCTGCTAGGGGACTTCAACCCTACCTTCTTTATCGAACCGATCTGGGAATCCCAAAATTTAATATTCCGAATTGATTACAATCCTCATTTATTGGGAAAACTTCCATTTTCGGAAGGGATGTTATCCTTATCTGAAAGATCCTGGAATTACCGTCATGGAGTAGAAAATTGAAATTAAGGAATCCTGACTTTTCTTTAGAATCATTAGGGGTACTGCCTATCGTTCGGTCGCTCGACCGATACAGAGTCAATTGGGACTCATCCGATTGATAGCCTGGTATTTGCTTGCCCGATCGAAGTGACTACCTTTACTCGGTAAGTTATGTTCGGCAGATCCAGGCGACTGAGACCCTTCAGTAGATCGATCTGGGCGATTGAGATCCTTCAGTAGATTATCGTGACGATTGTCAAATACTGGTTCGTAGGCACCCTTCATTGGCTTTTTGAGAATTGACTCTTTTGATTTAGGTTTTTGGACCATATCCCATCAGGTAAGTTATGGATATCCTATTTATTTACAGTATAATACCATAATAATAAACAAAACCCATAACAAAATTTTATATTCGAATCTTCTATATAAAAAAAAATAGATATTAAAAAAGTTTTGCCCACGACTCCGATAAGGTAATATTCCAGTGATATTATTTAGGTATGAGTTTGAATGTAAATGCAATAATAGTTCATAAACTAAGTAGTCGGCATTGTGACAATATGTAATGGAATAAAAGTATGATAATATACATGAGCATGCGACATGAAATAAATTACAGTGACATAAAAAAATCTACGTAATCGAATACGCTTAATAGGCTTAAAATTTAGTCGGTTTTGTTTTTGAATATTCTCGTAGTGCTCTGTGGGAGAATTTTTTCCTAAAAATTACAATTATAGTTTAAACTACATATACTAAGACGAATTTTAGTTCCCTACGGGGCAGGGGGCCTCGAAGGCCGTAGGAAACGTCTGCTAAACATGGGCCGATTTAATCACCAGTCCAATTGAAGTTTTAGCCACAAATTTGATTTTGTGCGGCCCTAGATAATCTAATCACATTTTGGGCCCACGCTTGATTTTTTTATTTTTTTATCGATCAATTCTCGATTTTTTTTTTTATCTTAACTTAGTCATCACTCGATATCCGAAACTATACCTTGACTAAATCAAATTAACCTTCTGTCAGGCTCAGAATGAGAGAATGTCTCCTATCGCAATTATTTTACGTTACCAAGGGAACTCGAATCTGAGATTTTGGAAACGGAATACAATGTCCTTCCCATTACATCCAACCTGCGGTGATATCGATATCCAGATTTTATTCAATTAATTCAGTCAGAGTATTATAGAATTTATTAAAGGATTAATTTTTTCAAATTCTTTTTTTTTCTATTTTAAGTTTTAAATTTGATATTTTTTATTAAGAAAATAAAATGTTTGACGACTTACTCTAAAAAATTTGATGATGTTTGCTTATCTCTGGTAGATCCAAGCAGACATCTAAACTATTTGTGAAAAAATTGAACATCCACTTCGCGAAAGCGCGAAACCCTAGAAATTAATTTGCCCTCTCTCCGTGCATCTTCTCGCGCATGAACTCAATTTGGTTCGGACGACCCCCACCATTCTTAGGTATAGGGACGGCAATGGATCAGTTCAATTCATATTAACACCGTATCCGATTTTAAATTTTGACTTTAATATTTATATTTAATTTTAATTCAATTTAAATTAAAAATTAAAAAAATTATATCCGATCTTATGAATTTTTTTAAAAATCTTATCAAGCCCGATATATTATATATCTTTAAAAAATTGATTTAATTTGATCTTAAATCGAGCTGTATCCGACACATACCCAATCTATACCCGACCTTAACCATAACCTAATATCTTTTTTTTTAATTTAATAATATTTATTCAATAAAGAAAATGAAACTTACAACTTATAACAAATTCTAAATTTTTTTATTTTATTTAATAATATTTTATTAAAATAATATTTTATTTTATTATAAATTATTATCAAATCAGATTATTTATAATTTAAATTTGTATCCGAACCAACCTGACTATTTTAATAATAAAATTCAACCCTAATTCGATTTTTAACCCAAGATTTTGGATTTTTTAGATATTCATCAGATTGGATCAAATATTAACATCCCCTCGGATAGTCTCCCGAGGTTGATTTAAGCAGTAATCGCGAATCAAAATATGAACTTTTCTTTTGTGAGGTATGCCTGAAATAAAATGTGGGTTTTTACAAAAATGTGAAAACCGTGCGCTTGTAAATTTTCTGGGATTAATTATTCACCCAGTATCACTGTGGATGCCGTTTTATGCGGACAATGCTCGCTTTAGACTGCGATTTGAGTGATGGGTAATGTTATAGTTGTTGCTTGTATTTTTAAATTGATTATTCATTCATGGGTATTGCTTTATTTGTGACTTGGTTTTTTGTAATAATTTATTATTTAGGATGATCATTTACATAATAATTTCCTTTTAGAACTGTATTCATCTGTTAATGTTACTGCGGTATGGACCGGAACTGATTTTGGTGATTTGGGTGTAGGGATATATTGTTGTTTTCATGCCAGAGTGATGTTGAGACAGAGAGAGTGGCCTGGCCTGATTATCATCTGAGATGATTTGGGGATGTAAGGTTGTAGATGCAATTCATTTGATATGTTCTCATATGCATATCTGTGTCTTTTTGAAAGTTTCACTTATATGAGTGCATTGACTTGGCATTTGGCTGACCCAAAAGGGTTTCATGTGGAGTGACCCATCCTTGCCTTTAAATCCGCCAATCCCCTATCATATGTAAAATGTAAGCCTAGGTTTTTCATTAGCCTATTTTATGTATGTCGAGTTGCCCTTCCCTTTTTTTTTTTTACTTATATTGTGACATGTTGTGTCTCTCTGTCTCTCTCTGTTTTTTTTTGGGTAGTTGATACGTCAGTTGTTTTGTTTAGTCTTGTTTGACTGATAATATTGAATTTGGCTTTCGAATTTGTTATCCCCCCCGCGGGGCCCCTTTTTTTTTTTTATTTTATTTTTTTTTTTTTTTTTTTTTTTTTAAAAAAAAAAAAAAAAGGGGTTTTGGGGCCAAGGAAAACCCCCCCCCCCCGAAGCCATCGCCACAGCCGCATGCTTGTTGATCTCTCAGCCCTTCCTCTCATCATCTTCTCCATTCATCGCCGATGCCGACACTTTCGTCAGCTTCCCTTCATCGCCGACGCGAGAAGACTGTGCCGACCTTCATCACCTTGTCCCTTCATCAGCTTCCCTTCATCACCTTCTCCCCTTATCGCCTTCATCAGCTTTCCTTCATCACCAAACTTGATCTTCACCCTCGCTGACCTTGCCGACCTTCATCGCCGACGCCAGACCTCCCCTCCGCCGGCCGCCGCAGCAAACTCATCTCTGTGACTGTGAGTGTGGACTCTACAACCCTTCTCTGATTTTTTTTTTTTTGGAATTTTATTGGCATTCTGATTTTTTTTTTTTTTGTTTGGGAAATTTTTTTGCCATTCTGAATTAGGGTCCACCTAAATCTAGGGTTTGTTGTGATTGGTTTTTCTGAAAATTTTAAAAGAAATATAGTTTCTCTGATTTAGGTTTAATGATGATATATAGTTCGTTGGGGGAGTGCAGTGATTTTGGTATCTTTTTCTACTTCTCTAAATAATCAATGTCCTGCGAGTGACCTGTGCTATGCTACTACTGCTTGCTTCTGCTGTTACAGAACAAAAACATTAGAGTTCCCTACCCATGCCCACCTTTGCAGACGATCTAACAAAAAGGGTGTCTTTTTCTTTTAGGTCTGTTCATTGGGTCTTCAGTTTATTAGATGGCTTCACTCTTCCTCTTCTTTTATTATTAGTATCTTTCTCTCCGTAAGTGATTTGTTGTGATTGGGTCATTTCCGCAATTGAGTAAATACACAATTTTTATGTAATTTGCTTATGCTAATATGCACAAATTTGAATCCTTTTTAAAATTTGTATATTCGTCAATGATCGTTTTAATCTTAGTCTCAATTGTTGGATTTGTTAGATGTGCTTTCCACGAGGATCAAAAACATGCAATTTATTTTCAGTTTTATATTGTAAATTGTTTCTTACTTATCAATGTGTGGACGATTTATGTTTCTTCTATGCTTTTTTATTTGCTATTATGGTTTTCTTTCTCGGGATGGGTATGTGTCTGTCGGGTACAGGACAGTTTAGGATCAGATCGGATTTTAAAAAAAAAAACTAAAAATCAATAGGGTTAGATATGGTTTTTATTTTTTAATCCGAGTCAAGTTAGGGTTAGATATGCATATTAGAGTTAGGATTTAGAATACGATATGATATTAATATAACCCGAACCATAACCGATCCATTGACATCCCTAGATCTGGCTAATTAGCGCTGGTGTATGGTACTTGATTGATGTTTTTGGGCTTTTAAACCTTCTATTCTCCATACGTTTTGGTAATTGGCTGATAGCTGTTTGTTGAATTAGATTCAGGCACATTCCAGATGGCTTGTAATTTCCTACTTGCCCTGTGTAACTTTGGTTATCTTTTATGGGTTTACTTTCTTGCTATTGAGTGCTTAGAAATTGGACTCCACTGAATACCTGATTATTAAATGATGAATTCTCAATTCTGAAGGAGTATGCATTTGTTTCCTAAAAATCTAGATTTTGTTATTTTGCTCCTGCGGATAGCATTGAAACTTTCCCTAAACATGTAATTGGGCCTAGACTGTGGATTTAGGTGCAACACATCTGGAAAAATGGCCTCCTGTATTTCAAGATTCGTCCTAAATTTGGATGGCCAAAATTTTTCAAATTAAAACTTATTTGATTTGCGGTTTTCTTTTTGATTAACAATAAAATTATAAAGCCGCACTGGCATTTCATATGTTAGATTTAGCTCTATAATCTTCTTCAGTTTTAAAATCTTAATAGGAGATCTGCATTTTCATACCATCATGATGTATTGTTGCTTAGAAATTAGAATCCAATCCACTCAACATATTGTAAAGCAGAAGAGAATTCTCAAGTGATGACAAAAATACTACAATAATATGATGGATTCGTTCCAAAAGTGATTCCTATTATTTAAGTCTCTGATGATGATTCCTTCTTCCTTTCATTATACCAACAAAAAAAAAAAAAAAGAGGAAGAAGAAGAAGAAGAAAGAAGGTTAGTGAGTTGGAACAAAGGCCAGCCAATTGTGGTGACCATCTGCAAATGATTAACATGAAAGAACCAGCCAATTGTAGTGACCATTTTTCTTTGAGAGATGTTAGTTAAGCTGCCTTCTGACCCTTTTGTTGGCTAAAAAAATCTGATGTTATTCTTAATTTGAGTTTGTTTGTTCAATCTGGCAGTAAATGGCTCTATCTTGAAGGTGCTGCGGAGCACTATTTATAGCTGAGCCTCTTTTTGCTGAAAATGGCTTTAGTTGTAATTTGTGGGCAGCCATGTAGTGGGAAGTCAACAGCTGCAAACTGCTTAGCTGAAGCTCTAAAAGACTTAGAATCTTCTCCTGCATTCAAAATCATTGACGAAGCTTCTTTCCATCTTGATTGCAATCAGAGTTATGCTGATATGCCATCTGAGAAGAATTTAAGGGGAGTACTTAGATCTGAGGTTGATAGATCCGTGTCAAAAGATAATATAATCATAGTAGATTCCTTGAACAGTATCAAAGGTTACAGGTACGAGTTGTGGTGCTTGGCCCGTGCTGCAGGAATAAGATACTGTGTCCTTTTCTGTGATGTGGAAGAAAATAACTGTAGGAAATGGAATGAAGAGCGTAAGGGGAAGGGACAGGCCTCATACAACGATAAGATCTTTGAAGACTTGGTCAGGAGGTTTGAGAGACCAGATAGAAGAAACAGATGGGATTCTCCCTTGTTTGAGCTATGGCCATCAAAAGATGGAATAGAAAAGTCTTCTGC
Source organism: Dillenia turbinata (assembly GCA_037126225.1). Classification (NCBI taxonomy): domain Eukaryota; kingdom Viridiplantae; phylum Streptophyta; class Magnoliopsida; order Dilleniales; family Dilleniaceae; genus Dillenia; species Dillenia turbinata. The sequence goes on from JBAMMX010000011.1 coordinate 6,644,547, forward strand.
TGCAATTAGTGACGCTGTTTTGTACATGACCAAAAGAGCAGACTCAAAATCAAGGGATGTTAAAATACAGCAGCCTACAATTGCCACACAAAATGCAAGGTTTTCACAAGCCAATTCACTTTACGAGTTGGACAAAGCAACGCAGGAGGTGATAAATGCTATCGTGGAAGCACAGTCCCAGGCAATGGAAGGGCCTATTAATGGGGTTTCTCTTGGCTTGGATTTGCCCACCATCAACATTTCAAAATCAGTTGGGTTGCCTGAGCTTCGTCGACTGCGAAGAACTTTCATAAAATTGACAGGACAAACAAGCTTAAGCGGACCACCCCCACCTTCAGGTGCTGAGAGTGCAAAGAGAATGTTTGTGGATTACTTAAACAGGGAAGCTGGAACTGCTTGAAGCTGAATCTCTGTCGTTGAACATTAATTTGAGGTTGTGGTTACTAACTTGATTCTTATATGGGAATTTATAGATAGCTCGCTTGGGGGTAGTTGTTCCACGTGATTGTTTGTATTATTAGTGAGGAAAGCCAAACGGCTGCTTTGTAATATTTAAGAAATTTTGCTCTTTTGGTCTTTAATAGAACAGGAAATACTTGCTGGATTAGATATCTCTGCTCAAACTATCCAAATTTAAGTACTAGTATTGGAGTATATGCATTTCTGAAAGTGCATCAGATATAATTGGTGGTCACGTATCTTACAGGCGTTATTCTTAGAATATGGATCTAATGTGATGCGGTTTGTCATTACCCTTTTGTGGGGTACCAACTACCCCCCGCCCCTCTCTCTCTCTCTCTCACAAACACAGATGCCATTTCTAGGTAACAAAACCACAGGCTTTCGATGAGCAAGATATCATGACCAACCAAAATGGGTGAGAGCTTGGATCACTTCCATTTTAAGCATCCATCTACCATGACGTAAGAAAGCCAAGAAGTCCAACCTGGTTGGTGAAATAATTAATTTTGGTTGATCGGGTAGATTTTTTATAGCTCGGTCTCATCATAAAGGTTGCATGTTGATATGAAGCAATATTCAGACTCCCATAGTTCTCAAATCTCATAATTCATAGGCACAGCCTGGCTACTAGAAACATTAAGGACCAGATGTTGTCTTCTAATTCAAGTAAATCACGTGTCTTAAGGACTTGTAATTATGTGAGATTGACAGCCATTTTTGTGTGTTTCTTCTCGTAGACTCTCAATGATAATGACTGAAAATGGCTTCATCTCAGTTGGAAACTTGAAAAAACAACAGCGTCCATTTGGAAACCTTCAAATCTTGTGCCGATGCGGGCCTGTATGCGGACCGCTGGTCTCTGGATTTAATACCCATGTTGTGGTCCATCACTTGGAAGCAATTGTTTCCCTCAAGTCTCTCTCACTCTCTCTGGCATCCATTGGGGGTATATAAGATTCGGTGATAATCAAATATCTAATTGAATTAAATTTAAATTTGATTTTTGGATTCAAATTGATTTTCGGTTAGAACCGAATTTCCAATTTGATTTTCGGTTCGAGTTTCGAATTGAGATTTTTAATACGAATTCGATTTTTGGATTCGAATTGGTTTTCGATTAGAACCGAATTCTCAATTTGATTTTCGGTTCGAGTTTCGAATTGAGATTTTTAATATAAATTCGAACCGAAAACCGAATTACGGTTTTTAATTATCTCATTTTTTGTTTATTTTGATTATTTATTATTTATTTTCTTTTTCTTTTATTCAAACTTTGATTAATAATTTTTCTTTTTTAAGCAAGCAATAAAATAGTAGTTAAAAAATTCATTGTTTTATCAATTTGAATTTGATTAAATTGGATTTATGTGAAAATTTAGATCTCAAAAATCAAAATCGATTTATTTGGTTTATTCGATTCAATTCGAATTCAAATCGGAAACTGAATTTCAAATTTAAACGAATTAGGTTCAGTTTTCGATTTTGGATTAAAAAATATTAAACCTAATGAACCGAATCGAATTAATCGAAGAATTCAAAAATTGAACCGATGAACACCCCTATCATCCATCAAGTTGATATTTAACGACACTTGGTTTCTTTTTTTTTTTTAAGTTGATTAATTCGATTCAAACAATTATGATATTTAATTTAAAGGTTGTTTCTCCTTTGCCTTGGTTTAGAGTCATCACCCAGTTTTCAGGGTTTCGCCCCTACTAATTTGGGCTGATCTGCAGTCAAGCCCCAATCAGAAGGATTTCCTAACATGGATTTTTTTTGTTCTCTCGAATCCGAACATGATTAAAGGGTCTCAACACCACCTCCCACTGAGCCCGGCCACATGGGCATGGGAGGTTGCTCTACTGGCTCTTGGATTAATTGTTTGAAAATACAAAAATACAAATAAAAGGCACTTAAAATAAATTTTGAAAAATGTATAGTGCACTTAATTTAAATGTTATAGAAAAGGAAAAAAAAAGTTATTTTTTTTTTATTTTGTGACTGATTAAATTGATACAAATACATTTAATTTTTAAAAAGAATTATGGTACATCAATATCCCATTCTTAATTAGAGAATTTTGATATTTTTATTGAAGTAATATACCTAGAGGATAATTAAGAATCCTTATCTCATCATGCACCAAAATTTAAATTTGAACTTTCACTGGTAATTCCCCACCTTAATTTTCTAAAATTGTGCTTAGCTTTGTTCATACATGGGAACGTAACATGGTTAATCATACTCTTATTGTCGAGGCTTAAATTGTGATCCATGATCACACGTCTCTCTCTCTCTCTCTCTCTCTCTCTCCCTCTCCCCCCCCCCCCCATATAATGGCATTTGCTAACATCTATATCATATGGACCACTTTAACAAGATGTATCCCATTTCATCTAATTCGGAAGATAGAGGGAGAGAGAGTCCTCAACCTCCAAAGGATTTTTTACTTTTCACCTCAAATTAGGCTACTTTTACCATGGTAACAAATCTTTCCAAGGGCTGCATGCCAAAACCCGCCTCACATTCTCACCAAATGACAGAAGCTTAGAGCCCAAAAAAGGGGTTACTTGATGCAATGGATATCAAAGATGTTAACAGACCCATAACCAAAATTTTGATGGTGACACAAAACAGTATTTTAAACTTGCAATTTACCCTCACATGCACATCATATCCTCACATCACATCCGTAGATGCACAGAATTTCTCAATCCCAAAGAAAACCTAAACAACATGAACCAGTGACAGTTGACAACAGCTCATTTTCATTCATTTTTCAGAATTAAACTGAAAAAAAAAAATCATCATATACCGATTGAGAGCCAATTTAATAAAATGAGATATTAAATTACTTAATCAAGTATCAGATTCAAAATTTTAAAATAAAAAATATTATATTAAAAAAGTTTTCTTTTAAATACGATTCTCATAAACATTCAAATCAGATTAATCAGACTATTATTTTGAATATCTATGTTTAAGAAGGCAAAAAAACCCATCATATTCGTGGTCGACCAAAACCTAGGTTTTCAATTGGGGCTACATTCATTTCGTCGGAAATCTTCATAAGGGAACTTGAAATTTTTTTTTTTTTTTGTCCCTCTTTTGTTTATTTGTGGGATTATCATCAAGGATAACTTTTTTTATAGTTTGGATTAAATATCAGAGATTATTCATTATGTTAAATTAGGTTTATATAAACAACAAGGTCAGCATACTAGCAATTAGTATTAGTTTCCACAAAATATCTTAAGTAATTTTTTCTTGGGTATTATTTTAATCTTTTTTATTCAATTGGAGTATGGAACATTTTTATAAAATAATTTTTCAAAAAAAAAGAAGGAACTTTGCAAAATTGATGACGGTCACACTCACAAATGGTGACCTTCCGTTATCCTATCAAGCCCATAAACATTTTCATGCCATGTTTCGTTGGATGGGCAGAAAAAAAGTAGGGGAGAGAGAGAGAGGGGGGGAATAATTAATATTCGTTCTACACAAATTAAATGCAGCAAAACCGATATGCCTGTTGTTGTTTGTTGTCTAAATGTGTGAGCCTCTACTCTAGATCACAACTATATAATTCTCTCTCTCCCTCTCTCTCTCTCTCTCTGTGAAAACAACCAAAACTCCGATTCAAGTGGGCTTCAAGAACATACCCAACACTATTCTCTCTCTCTCTCTTATTTAACGACTAATACAATTCTTCTTATTATTATGAAGTAAAAATAAGACTCCGGTACGTCAAAATAACCTTACCTTATCGTTTCTTGTAATTTTGATTTTCAATTGATGTTTGATTTGGATCTGATTTCTCATTTCTTTGAATTTTGGAGATCTGTTATATCTAATTCTGTGTGGAAAATAAAAAATTAGATTTCATTTTTTATTTTGAAATTTGTTGATCGTTGACGCTTTATTTGCAGGTTTTGAAAAGTGGGCATTGATTGATTTTGATTGTGAAATTGAGAATTTCTTGAATTGGGGAAATTCGGAAGTATTGAGAATTTCTTCATACTAAAGGGTTTTGGTTAAGCCCTAAAAAAGATTGGTGTTTTATTAGTGTTTTTGGTATTTGGGAGCTTTTGGATTAGATCAAGAAATTTGATTTTGCTGAATTTGAAGGGGGTTTGGAAGAGGTTTTTGAGGTGGGTTTGTTTCAATGGTAATAAGCAATGCGTTGATTCTTGATGGCATATGTCGGAAGAGTTCATGTGTCTTGATAGATTATGGTAGTCGAGGTTTGGAGAAATTCCGGTTATAAACATAGTATTGTTTTTGTTACTGCGTGTGGAAATTTATCACAATTTGGACATGAGAAGTTCTTGGTTGAATAAACTGTCTCTGATTTTTGGCCCTAGACCACCACTCAACTGGTTACTCCTGTGTATAGTGAGTCTTCTTGTGCTAATTGCCGTCTTCGGATCATCTTCTTCTATCGCATTTAATTCTGTGACACCTGCTGAAGTGCCAAGTATTTATACAAACTATAGGAGGTTAAAGGAGCAAGCTGCAGTTGATTATTTGGACTTGAAGTCCCTTTCTGGAGTTCAAAGTTCGATCGTGCTTAACCTGTGTGGCAAGGAAAGAGAGAACTATGTACCTTGTTACAATATTTCTGCGAATTTGTTAGCTGGATATAAGGATGGCGAGGAATTTGATCGACATTGTGATGTTTCGGACTCCAGAAACCGGTGTTTAGTCCGAACTCCAAAGGATTATAAGATTCCATTGCGATGGCCAACTGGTAGGGACATAATATGGAGTGGAAATGTGAAGATATCAAAAGACCAATTCCTTTCTTCTGGTAGCATGACAAAAAGGTGATTTTCTTGATCAAATGTAGTTCTCAATGCTCTGAAACTAGAGCAATTTTTTATGGACCATATGAGGGAAGTAGATGGACTCACTGCTTTAAATAGTCATGAATTTGCTTCTTGATTTTTGAAGTATTACCTATTTTTTCCTTTTCTAGTTTAAGTAGTCTTTTGAAATATTTCGACAAAAAATGTGTAGGTTAATGTTACTGGAGGAGAATCAAATCGCATTCCATTCTGATGAAGGATTGATCTTTGATGGCATTAAAGATTACTCTCGCCAAATTGCTGATATGCTTGAGTTAGGAAGTGATGCTGAATTTCCTCAAGCTGGTGTAAGCCTTATTTGTTAGTTACATCTTTTCCCTCCCGGAAGGTTTTCTGCCAGTTTGTGTTGGACTATCCTTTTAATTCGTAATCTTTGTGGTGCTTCCAGGTCAGGAATGTGCTTGACATAGGGTGTGGATTTGGTAGTTTTGGAGCTCACTTGGTCTCACTTAAGCTAATGGCTGTTTGTATTGCACCATACGAAGTTACCGGGAGCCAGGTGCAACTGGCCCTTGAGAGAGGCCTTCCTGCAATAATTGGAAATTTCATCTCAAAGCAACTTCCATATCCAATATTGTCATTTGACATGGTTCATTGTGCACAATGTGGCATCGATTGGGCTGAAAAAGGTACTAATATTTATATTTCACTAGATCTCTCAGTTGCATGCATGGCATCTCTTTAGGCTGCTGCAATATATTATTTAACGGTTGGCCCTAGAGAGAGGCCTTCCTGCAAGAATTGGAAATTTCATCTCGAAGCAACTTCCATATCCAACATTTTCATTTTCATGGTTAATTTTGCACAATGTAGCTGATTGGGCTGAAAAACTATATTATATATTTTTCACTAGATTGCTCAATTGCATGCATGGCATCTCTTTAGTCTGCTGCAATATTATTCCTTGACATTTTCGTTTTGCTGATCTTGGTAATTTATTCCATTTCATTACCTTGTTCTGAAAGAACAGTTTGTAAACATGCACTTTGTGTGGTTTCCTATGGCTGGATCTGTAAGACATCGTGAAATGGGGTAAATATGCTCTTTTTAAATTCTGAGCTAATTGTCTATACAAACAAGAAAACAAACAGTGACAATTTCTCTTGTTTTCTTTCCTTTAAAATCCAAAAAGTATCTAGAAGAAAGAGGAGGAGAAAAAAAGGGCAAAATATAAGGGTACCTTCTGTCTTTTTAGAATGTTAGGTTAGACTATGTTCTGAAACCATTTTATTGCTACTTGAAAATATAGAAATATACATTATGTTGGCTTGTAACAAAGGGGCTTTAGCCATGTCAGTCAGATATATAGGCCTAGATCTCTGCTCATGCACAAATAACCAATGGTGAACATAAGTGGAAGCTTGGAAATATGATGTCAATTAATTGGTGGAAGTATTATTTTCATCTCATGTTAATCTCAAAGTGGTTAGTTTGCAAACAGGCTAGGCTGTCTTTTCAAAGATAAATTGTGAGGTATAATGATTACTTCATGAAATGAAGGGTCATGATACACAGTCATTTATGTATCAATATATGCATCCAAATCCGAGCTAACTGTGGTCTTGTTAATACCCCTTATAATGTTCTTCCTAAACTGAATGACTCAAGGTAAAGGTTACTCATGGCTGCCTTTTTGTGGCCTGCCTTAAATTTTGCCTAACCTAAACTCATAATTGTGATGAGTGGTCTAGGCATGCATGGTAACTGGTAACTGCCTAGAAACAAAGTAGCCACTATGTCTTTGAATTGGGCAATTTTGTTTGCTATAGCTCCTTATAATCACTTAGAAGTTGGCAGTATTATGATTACTATCTGCGGACCAACTCAGTTGTGTAGATACCGATTTGTCCCTTTTTGTTTTATGTCTTTATGTCTTTATGACTTCACCTTTAGTGTATACTGAAGAGGAATTGCAGTGCAGGCATAACTTTCTCAGGATTGGTGATAGCTAGCGTTAGCAAGAGTAAACACGCCAGAATGCATTGGGGGGTCAAGAGTTGGTCCATTTTGTTTGCTTTGTCTGCATCTTTAGTAGACAGTTTTTTGAATATCTATTTTCTAATTATTACTGCCTGAGAAACTTGTGTCAGACATGCATGTCTGTGGATGTCTTTTCATGGAAAACAGAAACAACAACGGTGGTGATTGATGACCACGTGTTGTCTGATTTGATAGACAAGTATAATTCGCGTGAATTACAAATAAGCTCTTGTACATTACCTCCCATTGCACTTCAGTCTTTGGAAATTATACAGTATTTTTAATTCTGTTAAATTTGTGGTTTCCCATATTATGAAATTACAGGTTTACATCTTTATAATCTCAGAAGTCCTGTGCTTCTTATCTCACCTCTGTTCTCTGCCTCTTCCTCTAATTTCAAACTCTAAAACTATCAATACACATCCCGGCAACATATTTTCTTGAACACGCACAATCGGAGGAAAAAACACAGGAAGTTATTTATATGAACTTGACTTCTTTATTACTCTAATTAATTGCCTTCTGGCTCTTGTTACCATGAGCACTTAGAGCTCAGTGTTACACAGGAAACATAAGTCTTCCGATTCTTAAGTTAGATTTTCTATCACAAGAAATAAGGTTACTAGATATGAAGCATAGACACAAGCACAACACAAGAGACACGTCATGGCACCAACATGTTTTATGAGAAAATGTTATGAGAATTTTACACTATTACAGTTTAGAAGTTACAAAGTGTTGTATCGTGTTTCTTCTAAGAACTCTGCCAATTGTAGATGTGTCGATGCAACATGAGACAGTCCTGCTTTCAAATCAATGCTTATTAACAAGTCTGGAAAGTGAACATTGAGTGTATCCTGTTCAAATATTCAACCCTCCTGCACCTTGCACCTTCCTTCCATAGCTGTGAGCTGAGACATGAAACCAAAGTGAGGTTCAAGTCTATTTGAGGTTGAACTCTGGGCAAGGGTCCAGAGTTTGCATCAGGATGGAAGCTTTTTTCTTTGTGCCCAAATGCCTGTATTACCAAGCATCATGAGCTCAATCTTACTAATTTTGTCCTTGTAAGCTACCACTCAAGGCTATTAAGATTAGGATTCTGCATAACTGGTTTCAAGAGCAAAACCATACAGTTGTGATGGGATTGGAATTCTTTAAAAAAAAAAAAAAAAAAGAATATATGCAGTGGTAAACAAGTCAATTAACAACAACGCTATCATCTACAGTGCATGGGTCTTTTGGTACATTGTTGTTTATGTAGGTATGATACAAATGAGTAGAGGATTAAAATTAACAAACAAATGTAAAGATCACAAATGAATGTTTGAATGTTGTAATGATCTCAAGATATGCCACATAGTGAAAAGGAATTTCAAAAGGGACTTTATCCTAATTTGGGAATTCAAATGAATGTTAGAATAGAAGAATCAATGGTCTGATCTATGAAGATGCTAACATTGTGCTCTCTCATAATACACTAACTAATAGCTATAAATGCATATCTCCAAAGCAAGCGAGCATCTTTCTGCCTTATAAAACCTCTAAATTTTGTAAGACACAAATAAGGGAGGTTCCTTGGACAAACCTAGTCACTGTCGCACATTGCTAATTAGTGGTTCCACATCTCCTATGCAATTGAACAATGCAAAAACATGTAATCTCTATTTTCAGAATTATTATAGCACATGATACAAACATTTGGGATGATCTTTAGAAGGTCTCTCACACTTTCTTTTTTAAAATAGCTAGGAGCTGGCTTAAGTTAGTAAGTAACATATTGTTATGGTCCCGGGTTTAGGATCAGTTTATGGGGCAATTAACTTAGAAACCTAAGTAGGGATTCGTTGGCTTGTTTTGTTTTAGGGATCTTTTTCCTTTGTGACCTATGTTAACCAACGAAAAGAAAATAAAGGCTTGTCAGAGGGAACACTGCAATCTTTAAGGCTCATTTGAGAGAACTTTACTGACTCTTGAGGTTTTTAGGAACTTAAAACTTGAGAGAATTATTGTGCTTCCTTTAAAGACAAAAGGGGAAAATAATAATTCTCTTATTTCTGCTACAAAATCCTAAAATTCTAGCTAGTCTAATATGGAAAATAAAAATTACAGGAAGGCTGAACAGGCAAGTAGTCCCACTACTTATTATTGAAAACAACAATAAGGAAGGACTAAGCTATAATTTTCACAATCCAGCAAATGTGAATCTCCACAAATATGCCATGATCTTTGAGATTTCATGCCAGGTTCATAGGATATATCTTCTATTTTTCTTTCCGCAATCTTTTCGAGAGCATTTCAATATTGTGGGTGGATAACTTTGCAGTGATTTCTTGAGGCTAATGATGGTGGCTTTTAGACATGCCAAGCAGATGATTAGTAGCGATCAAACATGATGCAACAGGTCTTACAGTTCGTTCAGCACAGTGAGAGCATGTCTACGATTACTTATATCTTTGTGCTAGCATACTATTGCATATAGTGAAAACGTGTAAAATAGTGACTCTGCCATGTGAAAGTATTATCCGAGTATGGAAGCCTTGATAAAGTTAGAAATACATAATATCTCAAGCTACTGGGATGAGTTGCATGTTAGATTGCTTAAGGTTGAATAAAGGACGGTAAAGGAGTAGGGAAAAAGAAACCAAACTTACTATTTATCTGAATCTCTGTTACAAATGTCAGATGCATAAATAAAGAAGTATTTGTAGTTCAGATTATAATCATAGAAGTGTTTGTTGCTACTCTTTTCATGTTTGTAGATTTATTATTCCACTGACATGATTAAGGAAACCAGGTGGGATATTTCTTCTAGAAGTTAACCGGGTGCTGAAGCCTGGGGGGTACTTTGTGTTAACCTCACTAACTGGCAAAGCACATGGAGGTTCATTGAATTCAAAGAAGGCAAATGCTGCAACAGCTATAATAGAATTTGCCCAGAAAATTTGTTGGACTCTTCTATCTCAGTTAGATGAGACTTTTGTCTGGCAGAAAACAATGGATATTGAATGTTATACTTCCAGGTGAGGATCTCCTTTGTGTACATAAAGGCTGTACCTAGGTTGTTTGAATGTAAATTTTTCCTGGGACAGTTCTGCATCCCCCAACTAAACCACCCCAAAAAAGAAAACCAATCCGGATATATTCTTTTGTTTTCCTTATAATTCCGTTGATTGGTCTTGGTCCCAGAAATTGCTTTTCCATTTTATGTTCTGTTTTGTAGCAAGCAGGGTGCAGTGCCACTTTGCAAAGAAGAGCATGATGCTGAGACCTATTATCAGAACCTAGCATCATGTATTAGTGGGACCACAAGCAAACGCTGGATTCCCATTCAGAATAGGTCTTTCAGTTCCCAGTTGAATGCAGAAGAGCTTGAAGTTCATGGAAAGTATTGTTCCAAGGATACAACTAATTTCTAAATGACTTTCGGTTGGCATACTCTCGATATTAACGTTGTTTCAAACCTTTTGTCCTTGCAGGTGTTCAACCTGAAGATTATTACGATGACTTGCAATTTTGGAGATCAGCTGTTAGAAATTATTGGTCTTTGCTTACACCTTTAATTTTCTCTGACCATCCAAAGAGACCAGGAGATGAAGACCCACTTCCTCCATACAACATGATTCATAATGTCATGGACATGAATGCTCATTATGGGGGTTTAAATTCTGCATTGGTGGAAGCAAAAAAGTCTGCATGGGTGATGAATGTAGTCCCTATTGAGGAACCCAATACACTGCCTCTCATTCTTGATCAAGGTTTTGCTGGTGTCCTGCACAACTGGTGAGTTCCTTGAATTTTTTCGTGGTTATAGCTTCTTTATGTTAAATTATCCAAGACCCTACTGGCTCCTGCATATCAAATATTCAGGGGCTATGTGGATGTCTTCCAGACCCTAATTAATGTGTCACAGATCAGAATCCTATTCTGTTCATCGTGTGTATCATAATTTTAGACCCCTCATATTGTACTGCTCTTTGAAATGCATGACATCCTTTTAAGTTTTGTTGCTCAGTCGGAAAAATAAATTTTATGCAGTATTCATACATCATATCCTTTTGCAGGTGTGAGCCCTTCCCGACGTTTCCTCGAACTTATGACATGCTTCATGCAAATGGACTCTTGTCACATCTTTCTTCAAGTAGATGCAGTATATTAGACTTACTCTTAGAGATGGATCGGATTTTGCGCCCAGAGGTATAATCTTACAGATGCGTTATGGTTGAAAAATTCAATTGGTTGTTATTATTTCTATTTCTCTGTCCAAGTATGATGGAGAAAGTCTTGCATATCCCTTATGTTCCATATTCCTGCATGGTGAAAGTCGTTTTTATGATTGACAGGTCACTTTCCCTCTTTTTCCTATTCCTCAGCCTCAGCTGTTTTGTTCAAAAACTCTTCGCAAAGCCAAACTCCAAACCTCTACTGTCCACTCTCATTTCATGGCATTCATGCTTATGTTTTTTATGGTGCAGGAGTGCTTCTTTCTTTTCCCAGTTTAACACCTTGTGTAGACTTAAATGCTAGACATGCTTGTTGACACCATAACAGATTGATGAAAGTTTCTCTGGTAAAAATGGTTACTGAAACATTAGTGTTATGTCTTCAAATTCTATTTGGTTGATTTGCAGGGATGGGTTGTCCTTTCTGATAAAAAGGGAGACATAGAGAATGCACGCATAATTGCTACACAACTCAGATGGGAAGCGAGAGTTATTGACCTCCAAAATGGTAGTGACCAGCGGTTACTTGTTTGCCAAAAGTCATTTTTGAAAAAATGATGATTACTTGGGAGGACCGCAAGGTCCCAAGAGTCTCTATTCTTTTTCTCCAGTAAGTTCTTGAAAAATTGTTGCAAATGGTTACAAATACGATAAGGAAAATTTCTGGATTTCCCTTTTTCTTTTATCATAAATCCATGTCCCTATATTATTTCTCAATAATGCTATTCTTCTGGTTTGAGAAAAAGGGGAGAAAGGGTTTCATATGTCAGATTTGTCCTGAATTTAGAACCGCATAAGCACTTAGTTTAAGCTTTTACTTCTGTCATCATTGTGCTACTACTCTTGTCAGAATGTTCAATGATATGAAGTTTCTAATTCGCATATTCTAGAAACCTAACATAATCAAGCTTTTACTGAAATGGTTGAATTTGGATTCAGCTACCATGAATATGATATTTACCTGCAAGTTCCCCAACCACCACCATTTTCCTTGTTCTTCTTTAATTACTTACCGGATTGACATTGTATGGTTGTTATGAGGTAAACAGAAGGTTCTGCTGGCATGGTTAGGTATGGTAATTTGGCCTTCACCACCATTACTACATTCTTGTGAGTTTAATGCATTGAAATAGAGCCTTGCACTCATTGATATGAATAAAAAAAGGGCTCACCTGGTGCACAAAGTGCTCCTCAGCTTAGTGCGGGAGTAGGGACAGGATGAGCGTGTATGTACGAAACCTTCTTCTTGCATTTTTGTAAAAAAGCTATTTTCACATTTCGAACCCATGACGTGGCACTCGTTGATATGAATCTCTTCAAATAAAGAAGGATGACTTTTGGTACATGGCAAGCTATGGCTATTATTTAGTTCTTTCTGGTGCAACAGACATCAATAGTATAATCAGAGCTTTGTTCATGGGTATAAAAATGGTAGTGCAGGTTAGCGCATATTTCTGTGCTAACACATTTTATATACAGCTCCTTCTGGTCTGTGGTATTCACCCACTGCTCCAGGTGGCTAAGGTTAAAAAACTTTTCAGAACTTTGTTTAGACATTCATAAGTTGTCATACTTGTTAAAAAGATACTGTGCTGAATATATTCATACTCTGGACTCCATCGGCTTTTAAGTGCATCTGATTACAATGTTATGCTTGTTTTTTTCTTCTCCAGTCTGTCAAGGTTCCATATAATTTACTCATGCAAATTTCTAAGGCATGGATTGTCTGGTGTCTCAGTTCGAAGCCCATGGATGTAAAGATATCTGTGCTCAAACCAGAAGCGCGTGGAGGATGTAGATTAAAAGAATGTTTGCCGTCAATGCAGCTGCAGCTAGCCTCACTGTAGCCTTTTTTCATTTCGGTCTTTACCGAGGCACTTGTAGTGATTCATTAATCCATTTTTGTTGCTTCGCCTAGGTTTTTACCTTAGTTCTTTGTTTATTTCATTAATTTTGATATCAAAATTGCACGTCTTGTATTTAACAACTACTGTTGATAAAGGGTGTCAAAGTAACTACCAAATGAAAAAGAGTTACGTTCTCCATGTAAAAAACTCTCTCTCTCTCTGTCTCTCTCTCTGTCATACATGTTTTTGCTGGCCTATCAAGTGGCAGTCTGAAAGGCAGTAACTTAAAATTCGACCGAAATATAAGTCCAGATCTGCAAAATGCTTAGGAAAACTCAACCCCAGGTACAAACATTTGGACCGGCAAGTTACAACATAACCAGCCCTACGTGCCAAAATTTAACAGCTCTTTTCATTGTGAAGAAAAATACTGTGTTCTCTTCTCACAATTTGTGATTCTGCATCCGTGACACTTGACAATAAACCGAGTGCAGTAACTCTTCCAGGAGAATCTGTGGTTTTGGTCATCCAGGCTTCATTTTGGATTCTCTAATTCATTAGACAGAATCAACAGCATGTGATATAACAGAAAACCTAATATCAAATGCATGGGACATTCACTGCTCCAGCAACTCTGCAGATGTAAAATTTGCCAATTTCCAAAAGGAAAGAATGGATCTGCAAATTAACCTGCGTCTTCATAAGGCAATCCTCTGAACCCCCAGAGCCTTAGGCTAAATTAACCTGCGGATGAACCTAACCCATATATGAGGAAACCTTCAGAGTAAACATGACGGTCAGCCTACTTTGAAGCACATGGGAATCTGTAGACATAATTTCCGCATTTCCTCTCCTGCATTGACAAGTTCCGATGCATGCAAATTACTAGCATAAGCTAAATGCATCAATTGCTTCATCAGCATCCTTTGCCTTTCCTCTCTCGTATCCATCTTCTCTCCAAAAAATATCAGCCACATCCAACTTTCCACTTTCCTAAACCTCTTCCTGATCTCCTCGAAGATCAAAATTCCCTCTTCATTTCAGTAACAATGCAGGAGCTAATGTAATCAAACCTAGGAACCTCCAAATTCTGTTTAGTCATCATTCTCTCTACATACTAGGGCCATCCCGTTCCTCTATGACATTTATATTCCTGCATTTTAAATGTTTGAAGATCCCAAAGAGCAGCACCAAGGAACGCCTGCTTCAAGGCCAACAAGAATCTGCACAGAATGAGATCTCTTCTTTTTGCCTCCTGAATTAACATGATCCTGCATAGTTCAAGATCTATAGCATACGAAGCAATGCCACAACCCATGTCTACATTGTTGCATCGTTAGGATAACTTCTCATGTTTCGACCATCCTGTCTCTCCTCCTTTCTCTTGTAGCCATCTTCTCCCCATATCGTGTGAATATATCAGCCAGATCAAACATCCCCACCTCCCTCAACTTCTTCCCAATCTCCTCGAACATTATAACGCCATCCTCATTTGAATAACAATGCAGAAATCTATTATAGTCAAACCTAGGAACCTCCATTCCTCTGTTCATCACTCTCTCCACATACTTTGTAGCTTCCAATGATTTTCCTGCCTTGACCAAACCTCCAACAAAAATGGTATCAAAATTAACAAGAGGGTCTTTCCCTTTCCTCCCCCTCTTCCCCAAATGCCCCTGCAATAGCATGATATAGGTATGCATTATAGGCTCACATCCTCTGTTTATCATCTCTCTAAACACTTCTGTAGCTTCGCCTGCCATTTTCAATCTCAGCAACCCTTTGATCAATCCATGGAACACATTTATATCAGGCTTCTCAATCCCTTCAACAATCTTATAACCCTCTCTTACTCTACCTTTACACACAAGCCCATAAACTAATGATCCTAGGATCACATTATCAGCTAAAATCCCTCTCTTTTGCATTTCTTCAAACAAAACATAAGCCTGTGAAATTTTACCCATCTTACACATCCAATTTATCACGATCCTATAACTTGAAAGACCTAGTTCATCAAACCTCTTTATTCTCATATTCTGGAAAAGCTTCATAGCTTCGTCAAACTGATTACTCTTAAAGAGCCTCTCTAACATTTTCCCAAACACATCAATCTTAGGTTCAAACCCTTCATCTACCATCAAATTCCAAATTTTGGAAGCCTCCATAATATCCCCCACATCACAAAACCCACAAACCAAGTATTTATAAGTGACCCCATTTGGCTTAATCCAAGGTTTCAACTTGAAAACAACAAATTTAGCCTCACCCACAAGTTTACATCCACACAAAGTCTCAATCACTTTATTCATAGTATCCAAACTATAATACCAACCATGTTCATTCATAAAATGGAAAAAATCAAGACATTTTTTCAACTCTCTAGATGAAGCCAACGTCTTTATGGCAATCTTAAAAGTCTTGTCATTAACCAAACCTCTGTAACCCATCAAATGAAGAACATGCCAAAAAAGGTCAATGTTTTTGGACTTGCCAATAGCATCAAGCATTTTGTTGAGAGTGAGTGAAGAGTGAGAAAAACCCAGGTGGGATTCTGAGTATTGAAAGAGATTGTAAATGGGTCTCCATGAATAAGGGAATTTGTTGCAGACTTGGAGGAAAAATTCATGGGTGAGGTCGAATTCGGATTTTTTGAGGTTTGAGAAGAGGTTTGACTTAGGAGAGTGTTGTTGTTGGTAGAGGATTGTGCAGACTTTGAGAAGGAGTGTTTGATTGACTGGTGTGATTGGGTTGGGGAGTTGAGCTTCAGGTGAGTTTGTAGTGAAGGTGCGCAAATTGTGGGGGTGTAAAAAACAGGTGGTGAGATTTTTGGTAATGGTTGTGAATCTGTGTTTCATCGATCGAGAGAGAGAGCTCCGAAGAAATTTCAACCGGCAGGAGAGACAATACGAGAGAGGGGGGACTTGGAGATAAAAGGTGCAATACGAGAGCAGGGGGAATAGGAAATAAGAAATTAAAAATAATAGCGAAGAAGGAAAATGGAGATGCAGGGGATCGAACCCTGTACCTCTCGCATGCAAAGCGAGCGCTCTACCATTTGAGCTACATCCCCGCGTTGAAAAGGTCACAACATCTATAAACTTCAACCTTGCTTTCGGCCAAAAGGAACTTTTCTATTCGTACGAACATTAGGGCGGGGGTTTGCTTGTTTAGTTTAATTACTAAAGTTAAGCATGATTATTTCATGCATCATAAAGATAATTTAAATTTTATTTTGTACGTAACTTTATTTTATTTGAGAAACTTTGCATTTCTAATAATGATTTTTGTATAATAATTTAAATAATTTTTTATTTTAATTAAAAAATATTATACATAAAATAAGACAAATTATAGATAAATTAAAATGTTGTACTCAATTCTCAAATACAACCAATTTTTCTCATGCTCCTTTTCCTCCACATGAAACATATCGTACCAGTATCTCTATTTTCAAGAGATCTAATAGCAATCCATTTGTATTTTGAGCAATCAAGATTGGAGAAATAAGATAGTAAAAGATTTGTGATTTTTTTTTTTTTCTAACTTCATAGTTGTGGAGAGAAGAGAGATGAGAGAAGACTTGAGAGAGAAAAACTAGATCTTCTCCTCTGCTCAGTAGTGGTCGAAAACAACAATGATGGAGCTATGACTGTGGCTACACTGGAATTCAAGAATCTTACATTTGGGGGGGGGGGGTTACTAATAGGCAACTAAAGAGAGGGAAAGACATAAATCTTGGAATTCAAGACAATATAAAGGTTGGATAGAAGAAATCAAACAAGAGGGCATGAGAAGAAAACGAAGAAAAAATGGTAAAGAAAAAGTATTCTTTCTCTTAATATTATATATATATATATAAAAGGTTTTGGAATTAGATCCTTCCCAAGACCTTCTTTTTATATTAAAAAAAAAAATCATTGTCGTTTAAACACATCCGTCATAATTTTATTTCTTATTTTAAAGTGACTATAATTTTAAAGACATTCAATATAGTGATAATTTTTTAATTAATATTAGATTTTATCAATAATCAATATTGGAGTCCCGTCTCTTTTATAATAATAACGGGTGAAATTATAAAAAATATTTAAAATAAAATATTATAATGTATAATACTTACATATAATATAGTGTTGATCAATTAAATTATAGAGAGTATTAATACAAAATTTGAGTTATAGAGAGATATATTAGAATTTAGAAAATTTAAATCGAATTAATCAAAAACTGAGTATATGAACTATATTTTTAGTGGCAAATACCAAAATGATAAAAAAACGATTAAATTTAGATGGTAGAATGTATCAAAAAGTGAACGTTTTAAATATCTAATAACAGTCATTCAAAACGATACCAATATAGATGGAGATGTAAATTATAATATTCAAATGGGTTGGATAAAGTGAATAATGATATCTGGAGTTCTCTACGATTGTATAATACCACTGCATTTAAAAGGAAAGTATTATAAAAAAAACAGTAAAATTTACACTGTTGTATGGTACCAAATGTTGAACTATTAAACAGCAATAAGAACAAAAAAATGACTATTGTTGATATGAGAATATTAATGTGAATGTATGTTGAAAATAGAAAAAATAAGATTAGAAATAAAAATATACGCATTAAATTGGATATAAGTTTAATTGCGAATAAGATGTGAGAGTATCGCTTAAAATGGTTTAGATATATATAACAAAAATCGTGAATTTAAATGTATAGAGATAATTTCGAACAGAATTAAGTAGCGTCAGAAAATTAGAGTACATTAAATTATCACTTCTTATATTTTAAGTTTAATCGAGTAGTGTGTGTATATATATATTATATACATATTTTATAACACTATTATCATTGATTTTTTATTACTATTATTATTATTATTATTATTATTATTATTATTATTATTATTATATTTTTGAAATATTTTATATTTATCTCTTAAGATTTTACTTGTTTAGAATTAACGTTTTGGTTGTTATTGTTATAAAATGACAATAAAATAAAAAAAAATTCTTGCTTTAGCTTTACTGACCAAGAAAAGAAATCTAATATACGATCTTTAAGAAATAAATTTTGTTGATAGTTTTTTAATATATGTGACAATTTAGTGAATTGCATCCTTAAAATAATTTTAGCACTATATTTAAAAATTAAAATAATAAAAACTCTTAAAATGTATCAATATCTTACATGATGTGATTACATTGAACATGCCACGTTGATGCGATTTGAAAAAAAAAATAAAATTGATACTGTTTTATTTGACATTGAAAAAAATAGCATACAAAATTTATTTTATCAGTCATAATTTATGCGCGAATCACATTGAGTATCATTATATTTTACAATGAAAATACTTGGTACAAAATTTGTTCCACATGCATAATAATAAAAATAATTTTAACTTGCACATCTAATATTTTAAATTTTATTTAATTAAATTATATGTTTTTTCTATGTAATTAATCTATAATGTTTAACAATTAGAAAATTTATATACTTTATAATTAATTTTGAATGATATAAATGTTATATATTCTGCTTAGATATAGATATTTAAAAAAAGAAAGGATATTAAAAATAAGTCAAAAATAGAAAGCAAACAAGGACAAATCAGGGTCTAAGCTTCTGAGATCGCATGCTCCAAAGTGGCCAGGGAAACCGACCCCTGCAATGTCCCAATGTCCGCAAGGAGGACAGATAAGTGGTGCTGGGATGGGGAAGTCAGCAAAGCTGTCTCTTAAATCATTAGCGTTTGCTCCCATAATTAGCCAGATGTTGTGTGCTGCGCTCCCAGTTGGGTGAAAAAAGAGGTTTATGCATATAAACATCAATTTAATTAAGGAAAAATTGAACTAGAAGAAGAGAGGGTATGTTAATGTTCAAGTTACGCACTTTTTTAGTTCCTATGACTTTAAGAGGCATTTCAACAAACACATTACGTGCAATCAACTCCCTGCATCAAAATTCTAGAACTTAAATAACTCTCACCCCAGATCAATACAAAAAGTGTCCAAACTCTATGGAATATGCTGAAAAAGGCCACATCCAAATTTAACAAGAAACAAGTAATGATGGGTTTAAGAAATAAAAGACTGAAATCAGAGAAGGAAAAAAGATTGAGGTGATTGCGACCACCACCTCCACTAAAAAAGTTCCACCATTGACGACTGTTCCTGAAGTTCAGTTTCTTCCCTTCCTTAAACCTCATCATTAGTTTGAAAAAGTTCAATTTGAGGAAATTCACCCCTCTGCTTCTCTTTCAACTCTGTGGAGCTATTAAGTACGGAGGAGTACCAATTTTGGTTCGATGCAAGCTAAAACTGAATGGAGAAGTCACCAAGAAAGTTCGATTTTCTTGTCATGCTCAAAAATTTCAGTGGAGGATCAGGGAACAAGTAGAGTTTTGGAGTCGGAATAGGAGAAAAGGCGAAGACGCAGAGATGGTGAATTTGAGTTGGGATTTTAGTCCCACATCGTCTTGTAAGAGAAGAAAGCCAAAGCGAGAAGGACTATAAAGAAGCGAACCAAGCCATCTTACAGAGTACGCAGCCGCGCGACGAGCACAAAGCGAACTATTCTTTCGCCTTTTACTAAAGAATACCGTGTGTTCGTCGCTCAAAGCGGCATACGCCAATTTTTGGAGGGTTTTCTCTCTCTGAGAAAGTCCTACAACTATCTAGTGTAAAATTTTCTCATTCGCTACGAGAATGATGCGGGAGGTTATGTGCCACAAATTTTAACAGCTTCTAAATATTAACGAAAAAAAATAAACATGGAAATGGATTAATTAATCATTATAAAATGAATATAAATAGCACTAAAAAGTTCAAAATGAATCAAGAAGAATATTTTGGGCCCTTGGCTTGCAAGGCAATCATTCGTACTCCCGCCCATTAACTAGGTCAAAGCCAAAATTTAAATCTATTAAAGATTATATTGATATTAACAAATTTAATCATGTTAGACCAGCAAAAAAAATACGTTGAGAAAAAAATTATGTAATGATGAAATTTATTAGTTTAGTCTTAAGCAAATTTATATATATGATAAAAAATAAAAAAAATTAATAATGATAACATCGATTTTGAGATTTTTAAGTTGAATTAAATTAAATTAAAAATTAAAATGAGTTTTTTTTGGTTAAAAAATACGGTTAGGTGGGGATTATTTGTGAATTGTCATACAGCCCCACATAAATCTTTATTAATAAATAAAAATGGTGTTAAATTTATTTATTTAAGGAAAAAAAGGGCACAGGGTGTAAAATGTAAATGTGCAAAGGACAGAGAGGATTGAATAAATCCACCAAGCATTTTATTGTTAAAATCGCGAATTGCGCGCTTCTCCTCTTTTCAATCTCAACTAACGGTCCAGATCTTCTCTCGTCCCCCTCAACTCCCTCAGATCATCTCTCTCTCTCTCTCTCTCTCTCTACACTTCATATAAAACTCCCATTCTTCTCACCTCGAAAGACTTTATTAATCTCCCTCTCTTTTCTTCGACTTCTCGTGTTCTCTCCCTCTCTCCCTCTCTCTCTCTGAGGGTTTCATTCAATCCAGATCTCATTTGTTCTCTCTCTTCAAGAACTGCAAGCATGTCGGCGGGGAAGGAGAGAGAAACCAATGTTTACATGGCCAAGCTGGCCGAGCAAGCTGAACGCTATGAAGGTTTGTCTTTCTTTTTCTTTCGTTCCTCGTTTCCTTTTTTCTTGCGAATCTGGCCGTTGTTTTTAACCTAAGATTGACCTAGATCCAGTTCTGTATGCTTTCGACTCTCGGATTTAGAATTTGTTTGGTAATCGATTCTCTGGTTACGATTAATCGTCTGATTTCGATGTGATTAGTAGATGAAGGGCCTCAATCAATTGTATGATCGTTGATTTTATTGGATTAATGTGTAATTGGAAATCTGAAGTAAAATTTTCGGATTAACTAGAAATGGGTTCAGAGCTGACTAAATGAATTAAAGAACAATGGTTTGGTTTACCTTCCGTCATTAGAGGAAAACCAGGGTAATTTAGGGTATTTTCTTTATGAATTCTTGGTCTTTTTCTAGAACCAGGTTTTGCATAATGTGTTTTAGTGAATTGGGAAAAGTTTTATTTAATATGTGATGACCGCATTGGGGTAGCCTTCATGTTTATTTGACTTGCTATATGTGATAATTATTTATATAATATTAGCATTTTATATTGATAATCAAATTTATTTAGAATTCCCGTGGGTGCATTCAAATATATCTTACCTGAAGTGACCTTCTCTGGGTCTTAAAAGGATTTAGCTAACTCGAGTAAGAGTGTTGAATGCTCAAAGATTATCCATTGTGCTATTTGCAAAGTATGTTTTGATTGTGATATAATATGTACATGATGCCCTTTTGTTGCTCTCAAATTTTTATCTGATTGATGACACAGAGATGGTTGACTACATGAAGAAAGTTGCACAACTTGATCTGGAGCTGACTGTTGAGGAGAGGAACCTTCTCTCTGTGGGATACAAGAATGTCATTGGTGCTAGGAGAGCATCTTGGCGTATCATGTCTTCCATTGAGCAGAAGGAAGAATCTAAGGGAAATGAAAACAATGTTAAACAGATCAAGGGTTATTGCCAAAAGGTGGAAGATGAGCTCTCCAAGATCTGTAGTGACATTTTGGACATCATTGATAAGCACCTCATCCCTTCTTCTGGGTCACATGAAGCCACTGTTTTCTACTATAAGATGTTAGTCTTGGTGCCTGCTAAGACCCCTGATTTCTACTATAAGCCACCGTTTTCCAATCTTTCTTTATAACTGTTTAATTGAGGCAACTTCTCTGGGAGTCGTATTATGCTGTTTGGATAGCTGGAAACCAGTGCCATTTTCGCACAAGGCCTTGGTACATTGACCCAAAGCAGATAATCTGATACAGGGGAATAAATCATTCCCCATATGTTTATCAGAAGCTCTCATTGTTATCTGCTGTACAGTTGATTTGTTCCATGTGCTGGATGGACCAGAGCTAGCATTGTCATTTTGAATATTCTTCTTC
Source organism: Dillenia turbinata (assembly GCA_037126225.1). Classification (NCBI taxonomy): domain Eukaryota; kingdom Viridiplantae; phylum Streptophyta; class Magnoliopsida; order Dilleniales; family Dilleniaceae; genus Dillenia; species Dillenia turbinata. Next base: position 6,666,961 of record JBAMMX010000011.1, read on the forward strand.
TTGTCTGTTTTCTGTTTCTTCTTCATAATTTTTCTTTTCCTTTAGGAATTGTTGTGAAATCAGGATTTATTGAATTCCCCAATTTTTCTTGCAAAAAATTTGAATATCTATTCTCATGTTCCTTCTTGGATTTGTATTGAACAGGAAGGGTGATTACTTCCGATACCTTGCTGAGTTCAAGACTGATCAGGAAAGGAAAGAGGCAGCTGAGAAGTCATTGAAGGGATATGAGGTTTGAGACATTTGGGACTCATTGCATACTTATGTAGCCTTCTTGCTAATGACCAACTCCCATTGCTGTTTTTATTTTAGGCTGCTTCAGCCATTGCAAACTCGGATCTCCCTTCAACTCACCCAATTCGTCTTGGCCTTGCCCTGAACTTCTCTGTCTTCTACTATGAGATTATGAATTCCCCTGAAAGGTAAATGTTGACATCTTGTTTTTCTTTTGTGTGGTTTACTTCAGGACGCTCGAGCTTGCAGACCATATAATACTATTTTATGGAAATTGAACTTGCAGGGCTTGCCACTTGGCTAAACAAGCTTTTGATGAGGCAATTGCTGAGTTGGATACCTTGAGTGAAGAGTCATACAAGGACAGTACCCTGATTATGCAGCTCTTGAGAGATAATCTCACACTTTGGACCTCTGACTTGCCTGAAGACGGAGGTAGTACTACACGAGTTTGAAATAGTGTGAATGCAAGTTGTTTTTCCTAAATATGAACTTTTTCACCACGAATAGCCAAATGATTAATGTAAAAGGTGGGATGGTCCAAGTTGATACGAGTACAGGAAGGGTGCATAATTCCCATCCCTTTTGCAGCAAGGACTGCAAATTCCTCAAGTCTATGCTAGAAATGAGAATCACAGAGAGTCGGAAATGCTCTGTGGTTTCTCATTTGCTTTTCTACCTTTTCCTTTTCGCTATTCAACCATGAGTATGACCAACAAATTTGTTCACACGCAGGTGATGACAACATCAAAGGTGATGAAACAAAAGCAGCAGAACCAGAGGTAAGCGAAGCCACTCAATTCCCTGTCTCCTCCCCCAGGCAATACCTCAATATAATCTGAATAAATTTTGGTTTTGCAGCACTGAGACAAGTTCAAGATAGGGCCTGAATGAGCAGATCCAGCTTTAATCTACAGACATGGCTCTTCTATATGATTTTCTCTAAAGGCGATTGACGAACGGTGTCAAGCTTGAACCTTCCAGTAACCCTTATGGTTGCATCTGGCGTTAGACAATGACATAGTTCTTGTTGTTGATCCGCCTTATTTTTATTCCATTTTTCTTTTGATATGATGATTTATTCCCCTTCTCCCCTAGTTTCTGGTATCTGCGATTGAGGGATAAGAACCATCCATTAAGAGATGAATCAAGTTTCATGCAGAGGGATTGGATTGGCAGGTGTTTCTCTTTCCTTCCACCCCACAATTATGCGCTTTTGTATAACTTTTTCCTTCAATATTGGAACTGTTTATCTTTTATCCTTTGCCTCTTGCTGCATGTGCCAAAATGTAGACTTGGCTTTGAGGCTGAACATGATAGCGATCCTTCTGGTTGGTTCAGGAGGAAATAAGCTATAAAAACTTCTTAACCATCAAGCATTTGTCATGCTTGAATAAATTTCTGTGTATATGGTAAAGCCCCCAAAGATCGTCCAACCGGATGGGATGGTGCCTGTCACGGGGTAAGCTAGTTTCTGTTTAGTCTCTATTTTTTTTGGGGGGGGGGGGGGCGGGGGAATCAAAATTTTAATCTCCTAAAAAATTCTCTGTAATTCCTTGAATTTATTTTTTTTCCTCTAGTGTGTGTAGCGTGCTTTTTAATAATTCTGATTCCAATTCTAAAACTAATTGATCCTAATTCGGCACAAATTTTATCTTGTTCTTGTTTTAAGCCTTTTTTTTTTTGGGCAAGGTCATGTACAATGAGAACAGAACATAACCCCACCCAAAAAAAATAAAAGAACAGAAAATAAGAATACTATAATTTTATTAGAAATAAACAAAAATGAAATAAAATTTTATATTAAAATAAAATCTTCAAATTATATAGGAGCAGGGATACATAGTTAGGAAAAAAAAAAGAAAAAAGAGTTTAAATTTAATTTTAAAAGGGTACCCAAAAAAAAAAAAAGAGAACAAAAACTAGTGTGTGTGTGCGTGCTTTTTTTTGATAAGATTTCAGTCAAAACCTCTGCCTCACATTCCTCACGCGGTGAAGAAGCATGTTGCACTGCTGGCATTATCCTAATTAAACCCAAACACAAGGGCAATATCCTAAACAAAAGCTTTGCTGTTGAGTAAACTTTGTGTAAATAATAATAAAGCCTTCCAACGAAATTGGATAGCGCCTGTCACAGAGTAAGAGAGTTTTCTCCAACAGAGGCCAGCCCCCAACATTTTCATTCAAAATAGAGTAGGGTTTCCAAAACTGTCAGAAGTTGCATGGATTCAGCAAAGGTCTTAGGTATAAGCTATGCCAACTATGACATCCAATGTAGTTCAATAAAGTGCTTAACAACCATTTTTCTTCCAACCTTATTATTCAAAGCAAAAAAAAAAAACTCTCAACTACCCACTGTCCCGTATATGTCTCTCCATCCATCTCAGCAACTTTGTTGATGAGCATTGTGTTCTCTAATCAATAGCTACCTGTCTGCAACAAACAAAAGAACATCAATGACCAACAGAAGAAACTAGTATTAAGAACTTCAAAATCAGAGACTAAGGGTGGGAACCATTCTAGATTTATTGCCAAGAAAATTATTTATATAATTGGAAGAGGAATAACTAACATGAATCAGCAGCAAAAGAGAGGATATAATTTAGAACTTGTTATTGGTGAGGATTACATAGTAAACCATGTTAATAGATAGACAGGGAATATACTTGCAACTCTTTAAGTGAAGCCTATACAGGATCATTTGTCTCTTTCTGAATCGGTAAACATATAAGATCATATCCTTCAAACCAACAAACGAGTAGCCTATGGAGAACAAACATGACAGTGAGCATAATGTTCTCTTTTGAAAGTTATGGGTTCACGTGTACGCACCTCATGCAAGATTTTATGGTTTGGAATGATGAAAAAAACAAAATAGAATAGTAGAACAACCCAAGCAATAACACTCAAAAGTTTCTAGGAATCACTCATCAGAAGGTACCACTCCTAGGTTTGAGAGAACTCAAAGCCATTTAGCCAAAAAAAAATACTCAATGTCTTATTATTCCCCTCAAAATAAGGTTGCAAGTCTTAAATTGACAATGAATCTCAAGATAATAGAAACCACTATTAAAACCAAAATTTAGAAACTCCCAAATAACGGAAAATAGAAACTACAACCAAAACCGAAATTTAAAGACTCACAAATTAAACTAAAAGCAACTCTTAGACAAATTCTAAATTAGAATCTCGCAAAATAACAATGTTGCATCTTGAGTCATTATTGGCCATTCTCTTGCAGTACCTTCCAAAACTCCTAAAGCATGTGGTTTCCATCAGCACCTTATATCATCAGTCATGCTTCATCTTTTTCAAAAATACTTTGGGGCAAGCTAAAATCTTTCTCTTGATTCAGAATCTCTATCTCCTCATCGTCAGGCTTCTGAAAAATGGATCATAAATTCAAGGAAGACGACAATGTTAAATTTCATATCATTTTGGAAGAAAAATTGTCAAGTAGCATCGGATATATGGTAAAACAGAAACATCAATGTCTGCTCTAAGTAATGGAAAAACACACACCATGATTGACCATGCAAGCATAAAATAAACGGATCCCATTATTTTCTTTCTAATTTCTCCCTTACTAGTTATATGTCATACTGGCAATGTGTTCCACTGGACAAAAAAATGTCCATGATAGTACAAGGTACAAATGCAACTATGGGCGGTCTTTCTTCTTTCCTTGAACTAGAAGGGAAAAGCCGTTTGCATATCACTTAATTAATTCCCCAAATAAAAAAAAAATACCATCATTTCCAAATTGTAGAAGCGATCCAGCAGCTGAAGAACCTCATCAGGAGAGAAGTGCCGGTCAAAGCTGTTAAAAAAAGGGAGATACCTAAACTTGGGAGGGAAGCAAGTGCTTTACTAGAATATAAACATGAAATCCATGTAAAGGTAGTAATTCAGAGGAAAAAGGATGAAACACACCTTTTCCGCAGATATTCCATCAAACCATAAAGGACAAAGTGGCGATGCATACCTATAAAACACACACACAAAAAAAAAAAAAAGACAATTACAGAAAAGCGCAAAGCTATGAATAAGTGATAAAGTAGAGTCTGGGCAGAATTGCTACATTATAGTCTTATTTTATATTATCTAAATTCCACACAACCATAAACTCACTTTAGCCCCTTCAAGCAGTGAAGAAAGAAATTGAGATTTGAATCTTGAACTGGAAAAATCATTTCTAAATTGTGAATCAAATCGAATCATGGATTGCTAGATATGGTATTATATATATGTAACTTTTAAAACATGCATGCATAATATTACCAAAAAAAGTATTCATAAATTATCAAATAACGTTATTTTAATCACAGTTGTCTGGGGTGGCCGCCCCCCATGGATGGTTGCATGATCCAGTTCAGAGTGCATTCTTGACCCAGATGTTATCAACAGTGTCCTGAAATTTAAGTGTCTATTTTCAATTGTTTGACTTCATTAATTAGTATAAATCACTCAGAGTTATAGCACATGCTGTAGAATATTACACAACATGAAAAGCTAGATTTTCTCCTATTAATTAGCAGTAAGAAATAAGACTTTTCTTTTGAGTTTAAAAAGGATTCTCTTTTCCAGAACCTTTACATAATCTCTGACACTCTATATTTATTAAGAGTGATAAATATCTCCTATAATCTCTACAAAATTAGGAATCCTACTATTAAACAATTCTTATACTAAAACATGTTCGTGATTATATATGTGTGTGTGCATGTGTGTGAGCTATCCATACTACAATTCTTAACCTTACCAACTTCCGAAATAGCATTCTGAGGAAGTCTACCCCCTACGCTATATCGTTGGAACTGGTGTATGTACCTGTATGCTTCGCATTCCATAACATCCAGTGATCTAGGTGACTATGATTCAAATTTTGAGCTCAAATAAGTAACTATTTAGTACAAAATCTAAATTGTAAGATCCAAAAAAATACTCCAAAATTAAAAATTTTAAAACATTAAAGTAAAATCATATTATACACTTAAAAGCTAATTATTGATTAAACTCTATTAAAATCATTTATAGATCGACAGCCAACATAAAATATTTTGTCAAAAAAAAAATAAAAAAAATGGGAGACAAATATAGGAAAAAAGCCGGATTAAGGCTCATATTGTTGTTGTACTCTATTAAAATCATTTTTCCTTCCAAAGATCAATATTGCTATCACCACTTCGATGATCATCTTCTAACAAAACAATCTCATTTTATAATTTATATCCTCAATTATATTCTTCCTTTTCTTCTTCCTCACCACCATCTTCAATTTACTTTTATATGTTCATTTTTAGTCACTTTTCGTTTTCCTTTTGTATCGTTATTCAAGTTTTTTTGGACCTATTAAAAAGTAATGAGAAATTTATAAAAACAATATTCCATCCTTAGTTATATAATTATAAAACTAAATTATTTAAGTATATCTCTCTTTCCTTTTTTGATAGGAGCTCCTTCATCATTGTTAAGGCAACATCCATGAGTTTATCATTTAGAAAACAAGGATCTTCACATTTAGTGATGCTCTTATCACACGATTCCATATCCGACAAGCAAATGAGATCATAAAACTAAATCTATTTTTGTCTTAATCGAATCTAACGGTATGATATGAATCATGAATCCTAAGATTCTTGTACATTTTAGATTCATCAGGAACTGAATCTATTTCTCTGAATCAATTCGAGTTGTACAATTTGAATCGTGAATTATTAGATTCTACCATGCGAGCATAATATCCTAAAAGTTTCCACAATCCAATCACTTTACTATAGAAATTGCAAAGGGAAAAAATAAAGATCTTTTCTAGAAGATTAGCAAGAGAGGGAGGAATCAATCCAATATTAAATGATAAAGTTGCCAACAAAACAAGGATGAACTTAAGAAATCCAACTATTTAACATCTTGCAAGTTGGGATGGAACTTGTGAAAAATTTTAACTAATAACTAAAATTGCTTAAACTTGGTGCAATATGATCCTACTTGAAACAAGAAAGACACTAGTACCCCTAATAACCTAGGGTAAGAAACTACAAGTTCGACCACAGGTCTACCATCTAGAGCCATTTTTAGGCCAAATGTGCATGGCATGCAATTGTTTCCAGACAAGAACCCCGAATTTTGCAATAATCTTAATGAAACTTGAAAGCATTCTGATACATGAAAATCACTCACTCAAAACTTAGCTTAACTGCATGATCAGTTGCTTCATCAAGTTTCAAACAGGAAAAAGGGTCAACTTTCCTCTACTGAAATTATGCTTACCATAATTGAAGCATGATACTATTGTTCATATCACCAACACAACAAATGCCACAAATTTGTTATTACGTACACTAGATCTAAAACCCGATTGTGTAAATAATACCAAATTGTTCACTATTTTTTTTTTTCCTGGAAATAGGGAGACAGGAGACAAGTCACAAGACTCAAACCCTTCACTTTCATCATTGGTAAGGACTTTGCGTCATTTGGATGACAATCTGAGCCAAAACTCTTGGCCACCAAATTGTTCACTATATTGGTCCACATATTGAAAATTTTAAATCGCCTTGACTGTAGATTCAAGCATCTAAAGCAAAATTCTGCTATGAGGTGACATAGATTGCTAAGACAAAAGTTAACCATTCACAAGGAGGGTAATAAAAAAATGAGTTTTGCCACAAAATCAAGAGATAGATGAAGAAAATCGATTACTAGTCATGGAAATCAATGATTAGTGTATATTTATCAGTAAATGATGTTATTATCACAAGATAATTATAAATCAAGACAGGAAGGGTACATTCAATGAAAACAGAAGGACAGATTCGCATTCCACAACCCCACATGGACCAAGGTGGCAAATGATAAAAATATGTTGTTTACTTAGCCAAAAAAATTAAGAGAAAAAGGTGGCAAACTTTATTTGCTTAGGTTTTATAGCTAACTTATGAGATAAAGAATTGACTATGGTAACAAATCTAACACTAATTAATCCACAATTACCCAATTTTCCATCACAATATAAATCAATCCGTAATATTAACCAAGTCCACAGGAGAGAATTTAAGAATATAAATTTACCTTTCAGCTGGAAAGGAGGATAGATTTCAAGAGCTTCTAACAGTTTGATCTCCAACTCAACTTGTGATTGCTCCTATAAAAAGAGATTGTCAGATATAAACATCAATTGATATTCTGTAAATTAGAGAGGAAGGGGGGGACCTTGGGGAGAGAAGAAGCAGAAGAACGTGGAGCGTTGCATGGAGAATGTACGGAAACGCCGTCTTGTTCCTCTTCTTTCTTAACTCCCTCCATCTCTCTCTCTCTCTCAGGAGTGTTCTAAATTATTTATTGCTGTTCAAATTTTGAAAACTCATAAATGTGTTTTTCCGCTTTGATTGCCTAGGGTTTGTCGAGGGTTTGTGGATTTGATCGTATAAGACCCAAAAGGAAATTTTCGTTTGTTGTTTGCTGTTGGGCTTGACGGGCCCGCAGTTGTAGTTGTGAAGTGGACTATTAACCTTTCTCGAGCCCAAACCAATCATATGAGGAATGTTGCATCCCCAAAAAAATCCCTAAAATGTCAAAATTTAATATGATGCAGTTTTAATTACTCTTTTTTTAAATAATAACACTGCATCACATAAGATTTTTTTTTTCAATAATTTATTTTTATCATTTATTTATGGAGAAAAGCAGTGATAAAAAAATACAAAATAATTTTTTTTTTCTTTTGCTAAGATTTGATTTGAAATCACATACAATTGAAATGTTTTAGGCACATGGTTAAAGTGAATCGAAATCAAAAATCAAATTGAAATCTATATAATTTATTTAGATTAATAGAATGAGAATAGAGTTTAGAAATGAAATCGGTTTCTGAAACCCAAGTGAATACATGGATTTCTGAAACTCATTCCTAATATATTTGATTTCAAATCCAATTTTAAGTTCCAATTGTGAATCAAGCAACCTTGAGATCTTTTTATATTTATTTACTTTTAATAAGGTTCGTTGAAAGATGATGGACCCTAGAGGTTCATGGAAAGATATGTCTTTCCCATTTTAGATTCCTACTTTCACAAAAAATTAAAAAAAAAAATTATTTTTTAAATTTGATTGACATGAAAATAAACTAGGATCTGATATTAATAAATCATTTTTTTTATATATAAAGAAATACAATCAAATAAAATCGAATCAAAACGAAAGATGGAAGTAGGGGGTTCTACTCTGAGGGACGATATATATAAATCATTGTAACACATAAAATTGGATTGTCTTTTTCACAGAGTGGAACGAAACAATAACAATAACAACAATAATAATAATAATAATAATAATAATAAAGTATAAGAAATTCTTTATTCTTAGTCGATTAAAGTTTTGTTTCTTTTTATTTTTTTTTTTGGGTTCAAAAGAGAAACTATGCATAAGCCTTGGAAAAGGTGACACCCATATTATGTACTAACAATACATTCCCCAAGCAAATGAAGAGTTCTTCCCAAATAAACCACATGCTTGGGTGGATAAGCTCCAAGCTCTGACTTCCATGTAATACATGAACGATCTTCACTTCACTTTACATGCCACTCGCGGTTCTGTGGCCACAAAAGGATGCCACTCTGACTTGAAGCTTCCAAGCCTAACGAGCCTAAAGGCCTCTAGCGAATCAGACTCAGTCCCGGACAACATGCTGACCACTTCTACCCCAAGCAAAGAGTCAAATCTCCATATACATATTAGAGGAAATACCAAGAAAGCAGGAAGATCCACATTATATTTCAGTTAAGTAATATAGTTAAAATTGGTAAATTTCTTCCTTTATTAATCTTAATGTCTCGATAAAGTGCTAGTCATTCAAAACTCACTCGCTAAATTTCTAATTCCATAAGCCAATCTTGCAAGCAATTATTTTATTTGGCCCTTTTTTTTTTTCTCTCTTTTTTGGGTCCATAAGGAGGGGAGAAGAGAGGACAAAATTACTTTTTTTTTTTTTGGGTTTTATTGCTGTGGTATTGTACGGTCAAATATATTGAGAGTGGGCCATTGAAGCCATTGTTAGTTTTATTGCAAAGTCTACGACGTTGCCAACAGAATAACATGTCCATGACGTGTGTGTGTGTGTGTGTGTGTGAGACATATCAAAATATGATAAGTTAGTAAGATTTTACAGGGATGAAATTTCCTTTTTTATCAAAAAAAAAAAAAATGATTTTCTCACTCGCGGTGCTACATGAAGGGTTGATGTAAGACAAACATTTTGTCATCATTTAATAATTAATTAATCAACGCTTGGTCCAGTGGCTGGACGTGGTACCTCGAAGAGTTGGTACCTGGTACTAAAGTGTGAAATTTAGAAATATAATGCATTCTAATACTTGCTCTTTTTTATGATTTTATTTCATCCCAGTTTCGTCCTGGTTTGTACATTTGCTGGTTGGAGTAGCATACCGTATTGTCAGCTGGTTTGTAGGTCTACTAAAACGTGCAGTAAGTTCTTTTCTTTGGTCAGCCTTTTGATTTCTTTTCTGTTTCCAAGTCATTCTAGTCCTTGCAGCTAAATTTGTCATTTTTTTAATGACCGGCCTATGAGTAAGTAGTTTATGGCACTTCTCACCCCAGTTGCCTTCTGCCATGCCCTTAGGACATGTCACGTCTAATATATCTTTTGCAGCAGCTGCCGTATCCTTCACACATACTATTAAATGTAAGAGCACGCTGAAAGCTAGGTTTGGTTTTCCAACTTGATATATTCTGGTGTATTCGGTGTCTGCAAGGTGTTTGTTTGCTTCTTTTCTTGAGTTTGTGTTTGCATAAAGTAGTTTGAAATACTTTACTCTGTGTTCCTTTCCAGGTATTTGTTGAATGTTATCTTTAATATTCTCAATAAGAAGGTCTACAATTATTTCCCTTATCCCTAGCAAGTATACTTCTCCTGAAGTTTGTTCTACACATCTAAAATTTCCTGATTTCTATTCAATAAATAGACTGTCCAAGAGTTGGTACCTGGTACTGAAGTGTGAAATTTAGAAATATAATGCATTCTAATGCTTGCTCTTTTTATGCTTTTATTTCATCGCAGTTTTGTCCTCGTTGTACGTTTGCTGGTTGGAGTAGCATACTGTATTGTCGGCTGGTCTGTAGGTCTACCAAAACGTGCAGTAAGTTCTTTTCTTTGATCAGCTTCTTTGTTTTCTATTCTGTTTCCAAGTCATTCTAATCCATGCAGCTAAATTTGTTGTTTTTTTTCCATGATCAGCCTATGAATAAGGAGCTTTTGGCACTTCTCACCCCAGTTGCCCTCTGCCATGCACTAGGACATGTCATGTCAAATATATCTTTGGCAGCAGTTGTGGTATCCTTCACAGTTCACACATACTATTAAAGGTAAGAGTCTGCTGAAAGCTAAGTTTGGTTTTCTAAATAGATGTTCTGGTGTATTCGGTAGCTGGTAAGGTTGGTTGTTTGCTTCTTTTCTTGAGTTTGTGTTTGCACAATGAAGAACAAACACCACTGGGACTCACAGTTGTGTAAGGGTGCTGTGCTATTAACTTCGTTTAAGAATTGCACTCGGGCTTATACTGCATGGTTAATGGTTCTTTGGGAGTCCTGAACTTAGAAGTCTCCTGTAATGACGAAGATTAAGCTTCCAAACCTTGGTTCTTTGTTTAATCTGTGGTGATACTTGTTTTTTGAGCTTCCAGACCTTGGTGTTCTGTTGAATTTTCTTGTAAATGAGTCTGAAAATGTTGAAGATAGTGGTTTAATTGCAAAATCTTGCAAGAAGGTCATATTACGGAGAGGAAAATTACTATTTCACTGTACTGGTTAAGCAACCTGTCATCCTCTTGTATGTACTTGTTCTATGTTCCATCAACTTTGAAATATATGCTTCTATGCTCCGAAATATTAGCGGCAGTCTGATGACTTTTTGACATGGTTGACATTTTGATGTACAACTACACACACACTCGCGCACACACACACACAAACATGCTTGAATGTATGAGTTACGAGAGGCCAATTGATGACTTGTTAAAGGTTGGGGAAGAGATCAAGTTTGTTTGTTTGTTTGTTCTTTTTTTTTCCCCCTGATTTAAGGGGGGGTTCAGAGCCCTAAAGGGAAGCAAAGCCAAAGACAAAAAACCAAAGCATGCATCCTAGCCCAAACAGAGGGGCTGAAGGATCAAGTTTGTTGCTTTCCTAGTTTTAAGGCAATCTTGTGAAAATTAAACTGTTCTTTTGATGTTGTGCTGCAGCTCCTGAGCCATCCTTCAATGCTGCTGCTTCTTAGTTCATGCTTGGCCACCAGATTCCCTTGTCATTTTGGCTATCATTGGCTCCTGTTATTATTGGACTTCTTTGACTTTAGTCTACTTCCTTGTGTATTCTGCTGACTGTACTGGATTCATATGCATTCAATTCATCAGATCAAAATGCTACCATCATATATCTGTTGTCTGCAAAAGAAGTTATGCGGAATAATACCTCTAGAATTTAAATTGTAATGTACATGCTCCTTGCCTCAATTATAGGTGTCTCAATGGCATTGTTGACTGAACTTTCTTTCAATTAGACTGGCTTCATCAACGCAATGATTTCAAACATTGCATTTGCGTACAGAAGTATCTATTCTAAGAAAGCCATGGCAAGCCTACTGTTAAATGCAATTATTCTCAGACTAAAATCTTGGCTCTACTTCTATGAAATCTGGCTGCGAAGAACAAGTTTCACTCTGTCCATGTATCCTCTAGCAAATCCACTGAGCTCGTTACTCTGAATTATCCTTGAATTGTAAACAATCTATCTGCCATGAACTTGGTGTCTGTGAACCAATCAAACTAATCAAATATTTCTGAAACCAGAATTGAATGGTAAAGCCTATCCCCTATATAAATGCTGTAATGGTGATCACTGTGTTCTTATTTTGAAGCAATGGCAACAATATTATAACATTGATATGTCTAGCTATAATATGATCTTGGAAAGGTGAATATCACTTGCCACCGAAACCCTTGTTGTTCAGGGTTTGTTCCTCAAGTATGTTGATATGTCATTTCCGCTTGTGTCCTATTTATATTGACCAGCTATACTAATTGAAATTTCTGCAAAGTTGATTCTTTAGGCATCTTTTCACATTAATAAATTGAGTTTCTTTTAACTTTTATGGCAGGCAATTGCTTCATTATTTACATATTGACAATTGCTTCATTGTTCTGCATCGCTCCTGCGTTATTTGTAAATCTGCCTATCTCAAGAGTGTATTAAGTTTATACACACACACACACACACACACACACACACAATTTTCAACATTCTCCTTTCATAGCCATTTGGAGACAAAGATTTGATAAGTCTGTGAATGCTTTCAGATTGAGGGACCCCTGTTGATGGCATATGGGTTTAAGGACGCAATTGCCAAAGTAGGACTTTTCAAGTTCTTGTCTGATCTGTTCTGGATCTGAATGTTTTTATCATCTTTACAACCAGGTATCCAACAGATCTAATGACTGCTTACTATTAGACTAGAGCAACGGATAATATAAAATCTTAGACATATTCTAGTTTCGCATATGTATCAATTACTGCTTATTTGACAGGCAGTTGTTGTAGTGTTAAACAAGGCTCCCCTCTCTGCAATTCCTTGTTCATTAAGTACTTCACAATTACAGGTGGCTACTAACACCTTGGAGCGGGTTGCCTCACTAACACATGCGGTTGGAAATGTTCTGACGCGAGTCTGTGAGAGGATTTTCAATTGTAGCGTTTAGTAATTACTCAAAAACTCTGTGGTCTGAAAAACTCTTTCAAGTTACTAAAGAGTTCCATCATTTGTTTGCCTATCATATGCTCATGCCTGGAATGCTCTTGCAGGCAACAAAATCTCCACTCAGACAGGGATTGGTACCGTCATAGCAATTGCAGTTGCCATCTACCCGCTTATAAAAGCAAATATGGAAGAGAAGAAAAGGGTAAGAACACCGATCAAACCTCTGAATGTTCATATATATTTTTTTTAAAGTTTCATTGGCATGGATGACAGGGAGGAACAAAATCTCACTATCTCGCAGAATTATCAATTCAACACAAGATGCATTAAGTCTCTTAGAATCCCAAACATGTTTGCCAGATCTCAACAAGTTATAAATTAGACAAAATTTGGCTCATTAGCACTTTAGGGTCCCCCCCCCTCCATTTCAGAAGGCGGTCGCAACTGCTGCATCATAGGAGCTGTGGATTTATCTGACCTTTCAGAATAACATTTAAGCAATTTACTCGATAAAAAGCAGATATCTTAGAAATTAGAATACAATCAAGTATCATCGCCCAAGTCATGGGACTTTTACGCACTGATGACATTGATCGAAGAAGCTTGGTATGCTGGGAGGCCTCGCAAAAATAAGATCACAATAGCATTTGCTAGAAGGATTTTAACTTTTTCTTGTATCATACTAGATATCTTTTTCCCCACCCAATAACAATATTCAGCTTTACCATCATTTGTAAAGCTTCTTCAATTTAATTTTATGGTGATTTCATGAAGGCATAGTTATGTATAGACCAACATGAACTAAATTTGGCAGCACCAGAAGACTTTAAGCATATATGTCGGCCTCATGCGGTTGCGCCACAAGAATGTCAAATCACAACCCATTCCGGATCAAGCTGGGCTGGACAAAGCCATTTGAACAAGAAAACCAGGCCAGATTTCATAAAGCACCCTTTGAAATTTCATGTCCTTTAAAATAAAATTGATGATTTTTTTTCCCCATATAAAAAGATATGAACTCGAGACCTTAACGGGAATGAGAGATAATATTAATTGAGCTATAACTCATTCCCATAAAATTGATGAATTGGTTACCAAAAACTAATAAACAATCTTTGCACTTGGGGTTATGACACAGCTACCGAGGCGTGTCAATTTCTGGTTGAAAACTATTTCCAAGAACTGATAAACAATAACAGATTAAATCTTTAATGGCTAATAAAAGAATTGCAGTCACAAATGCAACCAAAAATGAGAGAAAGAAATGACCTTTGCATTAAAAAGCCAATTACCCACTAAAAATAGAAAGATCCAGTGGAGTTTCAACTAATTCGCTGATGCTAGAATGTGCAGAGGATCCATTATACAAATAAACATAATAACAATTATGAAGAGAGGCAGATGTATCATCATATGTTGCCTAGTTTCCTGGTTACTTCGTTTCCAAAGCAACTAAGAATTAATAATAAAAAAAAGGTTTACCATCTCCAAAGGATCTTAGGTTCTACAAAATATGACCTCTCACCTGGAAACTTGGGCTAAGTTAAACTAATGTGCTCCCATCTCCGCTTCTTGAAGCAGCCTGCACAACTTAAATAACTTAAATAGGCGATTCCGATTCTGCATACTGCCAGGGGAAAAAGGCAGGTAGAAACAACAATAATACAAGGCTAGAAGAAAGTCAGCCACATACTTGGTCCAGTATAAATTAAATAAAATTCATCTAATACAAGATTCAACTTTGGTTGTTTTAGTTCCTGCATGATACCTCCCTGGTGGTGTCTCTTATGAAGCATGAACCATATATACAACAATAGGCACCTCCAGCACCTGTTGGACCATAGGCACAAAAGCAACTTTGTTTTGGAAGAGGAGTTGTCCAAATCAGTTCTCCCCTGTACATCATAATTAGAATACACTTAAAATTTTTTACTTGGTAGACCTTAAAATTAATTTGAAGAACTCACATCAAAGTGAAATGTTCGTTAAAGAAATAGAATAAAGAAAATAGCCAGGTCCATAATTATCTATAATGCATAACTTGCAATTTAAACCTCCACCAGAAGGGAAAGAAATGGGGAAAAGAATCATTTTCAACTACATGGATGGTTATTCATTGTTAAAATAATTTTTGTGGAGCAACAATATACCACCAAGTCGCCTCACAAAGCACTAATAAATATTGAAGTAAAAAAGCATGTAATTTATTAGAGGATGAGATCCTGAATTCCATCCATCCAACACTTGCATCGAAAACCAGGGAGAAAAAAATTTACAAAATAATTAACGAGGTGGTGAGCATGAAAACTTACGTGGAGGATGAAGAAAGAATGGGTGAAAGTCCTAGCATAGAAAGTTATATCTGCAGCATAATAACATGAGTTAAACCAGCCTTCAAAATAGACACCCAAGAAAATCTCTTGTATATTCCAAGGTATCTAAGCTCAGAACTGAAGATGATAAAATACAGTAGGGAATCAAATGAGAGATTTAAAAAAAAAAAAAAAATACCTACTGGAAACCATCAGAGCTTCTAAACAATAAAGTTATTCTCAAGTTTACAGTTGCCAAAGATACCACGGCATATGATGAGAAAGTTGGGCAAAAAACTGGCTTGGTTTCACATCATGTTGAGATTCTAGAAAATTTTGAATCAAATGGTTATCCAAGTGTAAGACTTTATAGACTGAAGTGAGATTATCAACCATGTTGGGTGGTGGTAGTAACGAAAATACTTCGATCCAAATTAACTAAGCCAACTGAAAAAGCAACAAGCTATCTGTGGGATACAGAAGCATTACACAAATTTTTATTTATTTTTTTTTTATAATAATAAGGATCCACACTTGTAATTGTGGAAAAGCTGAGTCATGATCCATCTCATTGAACATGCGAAAAAATTAAAATAATATTGAAAGTTCTCTCTCATGCTTCAAATGTTACCTTCTATGCATACTCAGTGCTGTACTCAAGATTAAACAGCATGTCCCTCCGATTCTCTGTGCCCATTCGGATTTTAAACTTTTTGACCAAAGATTCCACCTGGTCATCACTCTCATAGTCCATCTCTCGTATGCAACGCCGTCTAACCTTTTTAAGCATCTCTTTTGTTGGTGTAAATCCAGCAATTACCTGGAAATATGAATTTTTAGTTGACATTAGCACTTCCTGTTTACATGACATAAACAAAGAGCAGCTCTCCGGATGTCGTTACCATCTCATCAATCACAGATAGTGCAGCCTTAGGATCTCGGTTTATGAGATGAGCATCAACAAGCAATGAATATGACATTGCATTTGGCTTCACACCTAAGCTTAGCAAGTGCTCAAACACCCTTGAAGCTTCAAATGTCTGCAACAAGAGAAGTTGAAGTTCATCATACGAAGTCAAATGCTTTCTGGGTACTTCAATCTTTCCATTTAATACAATGCTTACGCATCAGATATAGGATACACAGCCCTCCAAAACCCTTCTGCTTACACTGAAGACCAAAAAGTAACAGATAGGACTCTTGATTAAACAACAGACAAGAAGTAGAGCCACAAAACCTACAGAAACACTAAAGCCATTTTCATTTACTGCACAGTGCTGCAAAACAGGCATAAAGGTCATAGTCCAAGAGGCGTTTTAGGAACAGCAACACAGGATGTAATGCAGATACATGCATACCAATAACAGCAAAGGTATCACACATCAATACTCAATTATGTCCCGGGGGGGGGGGGGGAGTCTATGAATTTGCACTAAATGACCCACCTTCTTGAGCTTTCCAAATGCAAGCATCAACGCATTGTATGAATGGATATCAGGAGTCAAACCAAAAGTGGAACCGATCGCCTCAAATGTCTGGTATGCACGGTCAAGGTCCCATATATTTGCACAACCAAGAATGATACAATTAAGAGCAGCAACAGATTTGTAAGGAGGATCTGCACGGCTTAAGTTCTCCAGTTGAAAATAGACCTGGTAAGATTGTGGACTGCAAATTAGCAAAGCATGATGAAATAAACAATGAATAACACCAATAGAAACAAATTTATCCTAACATAAATACAAATAATGCCTTAGCCAACAGAAAGGACATCACATTTCATTTATGGCATAAGGTTATAAAAAAGTTTTCTAAGTATGGACTTCGTCAGAATGGATAGGATGCCAATACTGGCGTAAGGGTTTCTCTTTGCGTTCCTTGGAAATTCATCTCTTGGACTTTTCTTCCTCTCGTCTCTTTCAAAGTGGGGCTATGATTCTCAGGTCCTATTTTGGGAGGATTTGTGGATTGGGAATTGTCCTTGTCCACTTCTTTCCCTCATCTCTATCGGTTATCTAGACTTCACCATGCTCCTAACAAAGACTTTTATAACTGGGAGGGACCTTTGATCTTAGAGGACTTTCACTTTTTAAGAAATTGTAATGATAAAAAAGCTATAGAGTCCTCTTCCCTAATTTCCATCTTACAGGGAAATGAACCTTCCCACAATATTCCAAATACTAAAATTAGGGATCTTAAAACTTGAGGATCTTTTTCGTGCAAATCCTCGTTTTGTCATCCTAGTCTTCTCAGGACCCTCATTTTCCTCTAAACAATTTTATTAGGAAAATCAAGATTTCTACTAAAGTTAAGGTTTTTATTTGGTCCATGATGTTTAATAAAATTTATACCAACAATTTAATCCAAAAAAGGAGACCTTATAAAGCTATCTCATCAGAAGCATGTGTGATGTGCTATAAATGTTTTGAAAGTAGAGATCACTTATTTTTTCCATTGTTCTATTTCATGGGAGATGTGGAATCACTTATTTGATATGTCTAGTAATGAATGGGTAAGTCCTAGAAGCCTCCCTTGTTTTTTTCTCACAGCGTTTAAGAGCTTTGAAGGAATGATGGATGCCTGCTGGCTTTGAAAATGTGTGTTAATAGCTATTCCCTGGTGTATTAGGCAAGAACGTAATGTAAGGATCTTCAATAATCAGAATTTTGATCCCTCTCTTCTTTGGGATAAGATTGTGTTCGATACCTCTTGATGGGTACAAAGATTATACTTCAGAAGAGTTAAGAGTGATTGGATAGCACTGGTTCATTAACTTTTTGAGATTACTTTTTGTATTTTAATATGTTGATTCTTCAATACAATAGGTCGTGTGGATGCACATATAAAGGGCTTGCTAAGACATTTCTTCTTTCTTATAATATTACAGTTAATGAAAACTATTGACAAAATCCATTAAAACCGCTCACCATAACCTGATGTCCTTTTTTATCAACAAAAATCCATTTATGAAACAAGTCGTCTTGCCAGGACAGGAAAAGTAGCACTTATTTAAATAGGGGACACACTTGAAAGACAAACTGTGAATTGCAAGCTTCACAAACACATAAACCTCAATACACTCCATATGGTTCATCAACATTATACTTGATAAGACCAAAGGAAACAAGATAGAAAATAACACTAGTCAAATCCGGTGTGCACCTACTTAAATCACTTGCAACATTAAAATATATATATCTTGCCAAAGAAAACATAAAAAGGAGAAACTAACACAACACATTCCTAAAAAGATGACACGTAGAAGGATAATGAAAAAAATAAAGAAGCTCTAGGACAAAAGAAGGAATAACATACTGCAGTCATAAATAAAGTAAACGTATTCAAATTTCATAACGTGCTCAATAGGTTTGAGAAAAGAAAAAAGGAAACTTCAGAAAGAGCGCATACCAAGTCCAAAGTCTCAAAACCCTTCTTGGAGCAAGCTACAACTAATGGATGCAACGAGGTAAAGGGAGAGAAGATGTCCACTTCAGCTTCTTTACTGGTATTGGCATATTTTGTCTCAAATTCATGCAATGTACTAAACGCCCTCTGTAGATTTCCCAATGATGCATAGGCATGTATTTTTGCAAGGTATGACTCTACATTAGGAGCCTTCTTTTGACGCAATGAGCGCCGCAAAACCGCCCATGATGCATCGAGGAGAGTAGAATCAAGGGTCCTACCAGTGGTACCAAGAGCTGACACGAGCAATCCTTCATCTACAGATAGCAGCACAGGTGGCCGGGTGTTCTCACCTTTTGCAATCCATTTGGCCATAAACTCAAGTGCACAGAAAGCTAACTTGCTATTATCCGCCTGTAGTGCAACATCTGCTATGAAGTTGCATAAGTTCCAGGTTGGGCAAAGAGCTTTGTTCTGATCCATGGCCTGGTTACATCCAAAACGGGAATGATCACATAAAAGTACTGAAAGCAAATAGTCAAGTAGGAAAATTTTGAAGGGGTAAAAAAAAGGAATGTCATGTACCTTGCATCTCTCAATTATTGAAACCAATGTATCTAGCCTTCCCTTGTTGACACAGCTCTTAACACAATCATTAAAAACCCTCAGTGACAACATATAACCTGATTTCAAAGTCAAGTCTACATACTTCAATGCAGTGTCAATATGGCCTTCCAAAAACAGCATACCAATGACCAAGTCATACGACTCATCATCAGGAAGAGATTCTTTTCCTGTCAGCAGCATCCTGATGCCAATAAGTAGATATTGTCCATCAAAAAGTCAATGCACATCTCTGAATTCAAATACATGCACACATGAAAGAGAAAACAGAACCAAAAGAGATCATCCAACAACCACACTAGTGAATAATAATGCAGAAGTGCTGGAGCATCACGATTTGGATGATGGCCAAATGGACATAGTTTTTGTAGCTGCCACCATTGCCATGATGTTCCCCTTGTTTCCCCAAGCACCATAAGGAACATAACTGTAGAACTTTTGCTAGAAAAATTTCATACATCTGCTGTGTTTATTTTGTTATAAATATTAATGCTACCCATTCTCCCCCACTGTTATGTAGGCTCTATCTCTAGAATAATGTAATGTAATTTATACACAAAACTGATCTACATTGAGCTTCACTCTATTTTCCACCTAACCTGCAGCTAGGGGTGTTATGACACTCGAGTCGAGTCGGGTAGTGTCGATACCCGAGCTCGGCTCGAGTGTTTTTTAGGTGGGCTCGAGCTCGAGCTTGTCGAGCTTGCATTTCTCGAGCTCGAGCTCGAAGTGTCATCAAGTAGTGTCGTCAGGTGATGTGGCCCGAGCTTGCAATTCTCAAGCTTGAGCTCAAGTTTGTGTCGTTGAATAGTGTCATTGGGTAATTTAGATAATATATTTAAAAAAATATACTCATAAACGTAATTTTACATGTAAAAATTATTTAAAAAATAGATATATAATTAATCCCGGGTAGCTCATCGAGCAATCGAGCTCAACACACTTGGGCTCGAGCTTGAGCTCGATACCCAACTACCCAAGCTCGAGCTCGATACCCAACTATCCGAGCTCGAGCTCGGTCAAACCGAACTCGAGTCGAGCTTTGTCCGGGTAGTGTCACGAGTACCCGTGACACTACCCGAGTGTCATAAAAGGCCTACTTGCAGCCTAGCTTGACCATGCACCGAATTTCAGGCTAACCTTATAATTAAATATTCAACATGCCCTCCGGGGAAAGATATGACAAGTCTTGTTAAAGTACTTTCCCCATAAATTTAGGGCATGCTGCATTTATACAAGTTCTCCAATGATCCAAAGTAGACAATTATTTTGGGACACCTGAAAAGGGACAGTTGGACTATAATTCAGGGTGCAGGTATTACTATTCTTCTATTTTCTTATAATGTATCTTCTATGCTTGTATGAATCAATATGCCCATTTTGTGTTGGTCATCTGTGAAAGTGGAACAAAGATTTCACCATGCATCATTAAGGAAAGATACATAATAGGTCAAACTTGATGTGGTATAGAAAGAAAAAAAAAAAAAGCAGGAGAAACCCTAGTGAAACTCGCAATACCTAGTTAGGACTTTGTAATCAGTGTTTTTAAACCAAAACCGAACAGGCCAATCCGACTGGTTAACCTGGAAACCGGATCGGTAGCCAGTCCGAATTAATGTGTAAAACCGGTTTTTGAAAAAGCCGATCAAGACCGGTCAAAACCCCAGTTGGACCGGAAAAAACCAGGTTGAACCAGCCCAATCCAACCCGGGTTTTCCTTATTATCTCAAAAAATATGAGAAAATTACTTCCTCCTGGATTCAAACCTGGATCCTATGATGAAAATCAAAGAGACTTCCCCGTGCTACCATGTGTTGTTGTTCCATAATATTATATTTTATATTTATTTATGATTTCATGATGACGTCATCCAGGTTTTTCATCCAGTCCAACCGGTTTGACTCAGTGACCCATTGATCCCTTGCGCAACCGGCTCGTACTCCGGTCCGAGTTTCAAAACACTGTTTTGTTTAGATGGCTTTGCCCCATTTGGTTAATTTGGAAAGAAGAAAGAAGGACAACTTTATCCAAAATCACAAAATGAACTACATTAAATGTCACTAGATTTTTTATTTTTTCCCTTGGGAACAAATATATAGAATTCAATTGATATCACTTTGTCAAACAGCTCCTTATCAACTGAATAACTATGATTCCCTGAATATACACTTAGCATCACAAAACTTATATCTCTAGAATAATGTTAAACAAACCAAAGAGTTCCAGGACCAAATATACAAAATTTGATTCGCCACATTTTCATTGGTCATCCAAAAGCACATGACACTACACGGCTTAATTTTAGAACTCTGAATTCTGCTGCATCAAATATCATATATTCGGTCGTTCACTTTTTTGGCATCTCTACTATCACCCTTTTCTCCATCATACATTTTCCTTTGGATTTAGATTCTAAGCTATCAAACCCATTAATCTCATAACTCATAACCGAGAAATATACTTGTTATAATTTTATCATTGTCAATGAAGACATGAGGAGTCCAGGAAATTATCCATCCCCATCTCAATATTTTTGCCGCACATTACTTTCTAAAATAGTTAACCTAGTAATCGCAAAACTGGAATACTACTCATAGCAGTAGTTAGTTCAGATAATTCTAGGTCAAAAGGATTGCAAATTAGACAATAGTATAGAACCACGAATCATAAGTTCAAAAGGATTGAACAAACAATGAAGGGGATTCAAATCTAACCGATCAATCAATTTCACAGCAGCATCAGTTTCTCTCGTCTGAAACATCCCTTTAAGCACTAAATTATAAGACGCAGTATTGGGGATGATCTCATAACCGTCCATCTGCGCAACCAAATCGAGAAGCTCAGCAACAGATGCCCCAGTCATCAAATTTGCTCTCAAGTAATGATTATACAAATTCACATCAGGCTTATTCGGTTTCCCGTTCCTATCCAAACACCTAATCCAGGATTCAAACAACTCCTTCATATCGGCCCATCTCTGCGACGTCATCCAATCGGCGAAAACATTCATCAAGCTCTGAACATCGAGCGTCTGAGACAGAGCCTGAATACGGGCCGACGGGGTTTGCTGGAGAAAACCTAGGGGAATGAGAGACTGCTCGAGTGAGGAGCGAGGGTTTCGCCAGTTTTCTTGGTAGAGAGGGCTTCCGGAAGCCGGATTTGGTGGGAGAGGCGTTGATGGAGATGTCGGAGGATCAGCGAGTTGTGGTTCTTGAGAGAGGAATGCGGAGGTTGCGATTGATTTGATGTAGAGAGAGTCTAGGGTTTTGAGAAATGGCAAGTTCCTGTGCTTTGTGAAGATCAGCATTTTCGACCCCATTGATGCGAGTCTCCTCGTTTCACTCTTTCATATGAGAGAGAGAGAGAGGGGGAGGGAGAGAGAGGGTTTTGGAGAAATGAGGGTGGTGTATTGGAAGTGCCTGTGAAATTGAGCTAGGGTTTTTTCGAGTCTTTTGGGTCTGGGTTGTGCGTGTAAGGGTACTTTAGTAAAATTACGAGATGATGATCAAAATGGTGGTGTGCTCGAACAGCAGCCACATTTGGCACGCCCGTCTCGTGCACTGCTGGCCATAACTTCGTGTTATGAATTCCATATTAATTTTAAAAAAAAATCATACAAATCTAAGAAACTCCCATCAAATAAATTAATCTTTTAAAATGAATTCTGCTCGAGTCTATCATATGAAGCCTATGTTAAATTAGTATTAGAATCAGACTAATATGAAAGAGATTATCTGAAAAAGAGATACCTGATACTTGATAAGGTTCAGAATGAGAATCGTTTAAAAAAAAAAAAATTACATGATATCAGAATGAAAGTCGTCCAAAAAAAAAAACTAGTACTAGTGTAAAAATTATCCAAAAAAAAGGAAAAAGGCTGCTATAAATAGTTTAAAGTGAGAAAAATCCAAAAAAAAAAAATGTTATTTGATGTTGTGAAGAGTTCAAAATAAGAGTTATTCAAAGTGAGTTGTTCATGAATGTTTGGCTTCTCAAGCATAATATCTTGAATCCCACATTAATTTAAAAAAAAAATCATAAAATACTACAGATTCTCTTACTCAATAGACTGATCTTTTAAGATAAGTTGTTCAATTGAACTTGATTCTATTGTATAGGCCCATGACACTTTGTTCCTTCATCGCATCAGTCAGCCTCGTGTTTCGTTCATTTTTTATTTTTCCTTTGAGAAATAGTTGGACAAAAGACTCAATTACAAAGACGCACAAAATTAGTATCCTACTAAAATTATTAATCGCATAAGAACCCTATCAATCAATTCGTGTACTTGAACTTGAAATAGAAATTTCATATAGACCCTATAATCAAATTTTGAAAAAAAAAAATTATTATTTAACGATATTGATGGAGGTATGTTATCATTCCATAGATACCGGCTCCTTCTTGACTCAAACAGTAATCATCAATGGTAGATACACTTGCAAAAACCATCAGAGGGTGTTCCGGCGGGGAGACTCCGACGCTCAAGTCAGTAGAAAACGATTTTCGTTTGAAAGAAACAGATTGAGAGTTGAGGGAAAGTGATTCCATGTGATCAATGTGCCCCATGTGTTAGGTTTAGAAAGCGTACCTAATGTTGAGAGTTTTGAAGTCTCTTATACCTGTGAAAGTTGTGCGCCGCTGAGAGACTTCCACCCTACTTTCTTTATCGAACTGATCCAAAAATCTCGGAAACCAATATTACGAATTGATCACGATTCTCTTATATCGGGAAACCTTCCTTTTCGGGAGGAATGCTTTCTTTATATGAAAGATCTCGGAATTACTGTTACGAAATAAGAAATTTGAATTGAGAAAGTGCTGACCTTTCTCTTGAATCAACAGGGGTGTTACCCATTCTTTGGTTGCTCGACCGATAAAAGGTCTTCGAGACTTATCCGGTTATAAGGCTGACATTTGTTTAACTGATCGAGATGACTGTCTCTGCTTGATGAGTCACGATCGGTTAATCGAGACGGCTGAGACCCTATCATTTGGTAGACCCGGGTGATTAAGGTAGATTGTTGTTGCGGTTGTTAGATATTGATCGGCATGCCCCTTTTTCGTGGGCCCTTTGAGAATTGACTCTTTTGGACTGGACCTTGAAATACGTCCCATCATTTGCCCCTGACTCATGGTTTTCTTGGAAAGATGCGTCATGAGTCATAATTTTAAATCGGAGGTTTGAGGATCCTTTAATACGGCCGCTGTCGTTTCGGTCTTAGTAAACCATTTATCACACATCCCATAAGGACTTTTCTTGCTACTGCTTTCTCCATCTCTTCCACCTTTTTCTCTCACTCTCCCTGTCAAAGAGTCTTTATCGGTGACAAAGATGTCTGCTCCTCAGACTTTTCTGAGCATTGGTGATATTACGAGCACTATGTCAGCACAAGAGCTCCAAGAAGTACAAATTGAGATACTGTTGGGGGACGATTACTCTCTGTTGTCTGCGATAAAGGTTGATAGGGCTAACAGGGCATCAGAGAACTATGTGCCGATGTAGCTCCAATCGGTTAAGTACGGTTTGAAGGTTCCATATACGGGTCATTTTTCTGAGATTCTGCGTCAGTGGAGCATATTCCCGACTCTCCTGATTCCCAGTGCCTGGCGCTTAGTGGTCGCCGTAGCTTCTTTATTAGGGTTTTGTCGTCTTCGTTTCGATTTTGACGTTTTGTCCTTAATTTTTATTCTGATGAGGTGTGAGAGTAACAGACCGACCAAGGGGTGGTACAAACTACAGACCCGGCCTGAGTCCTATTTGAAGTTTTTCTACAATGAGTCCATCGATAAGAACTGGATGCAAAAGTTCTTTTTTATCGAGTTCTTGAGCAGGGATCGCATGCCCTGGCTTCCCAAGGCTGATGGGGTGCTCAATGTAAGGCTGAAACCTCTGACTGTTTCGAAGCATGGTCATTTTATTCGGTCGATTAGCGACTATTGCAAGTCCACCGGTCGGAGCATATGGGTCGAGTCCTTGCTGGACGACCAGATGTTATCCCTGACTGGTCTACTGCTCAGGGAAAAGAGAAAAGTTGATCGACCCCTTCTGTTGGGAGAGCGAAAATCGAGCTAATCGATTCTTTGAGTCATCTTGATGACATCATATTGGAAAGTGTCACTATTGACAAGTTGACTCGTCATAGCGCTAAAAGACCTCTTCAGGAGGATCTCAGGGCATCTGAGACCCTACCTAAGTCTTCTTCAGGGGCAACTGAGATCCTTCATGGGTCGCCATTTTCTTCGGCGAAACGGAGGGGGACTTCCTTGCTTCCGTCTGCACTGGGGGCTTTGTCTAAGTACCCAGAGCCGACTGCCGCTACGCCGATAGAGGGAGGCAGAGATCTTCCTTTACTTGATGCTGGAGTGAGAGAAGACGCTTCTCGGACTGCAAGGGACAGAATGGTGGGACTTTCTTTCGCTGTTTTGGTCTGGCCTTTGCGCAAGGGGAAACGTAAAGTTCCTGAGGGAGCATCCTCTTCATCCTCTATTCCTGTTCGGTCCTTCGATGGAAAGAAAGGCTCAAAAGAGCGCAGAACCATCGCCGTTTATGCTGGAGACATGCAGTATAGCTATATATATCTGGTAGAAGCGGAGCACATTGCTAGGCAATTTGACTTCCATCGCTGTGAGTTTGACCTTCATAGGATATTTTATGAACAGGTCGGCGGAGGCCTTGAGTCCTTAGGCTTGATGGTAATATTCTCATCGCGTCTCTCGAATTCTTCTCCCTCTTTTATCGTTTGTTAATTTGGTTTTCCTTGCAACCATGGCCCTTGTTCGATTTCAAGGGCAGCAGGGGAGGCAGGTAATAAGTCACTTAGAGGGACGGCTCTCTGAATTGACCCGTCCGCGGGAATCAATCTCCCTTCGGGGATGAGAGTCTTTGGCTACTGAAAACATACCCGGTGCCCTATTCAGTTAGAAGAAGAGGAGTTGAGATCCCTTCGATCGGAATTGGTCCAGTGCCAAGGGCAGTGCGAGAGGCTGAAGTCGGAAGCTTTGGTGCACAAGAAGTTGGCTTAGCTTCGTGAGGAGTCCCTTCGAGCGGCGGAACATAAGATAGCGGAGCTTGAGGAGTCCCGCGCAAGGGAAGCTATCATTCAGAAGGATTCCCACCATAGATTAGTCGAGAGATTAGAGTGCGCTGAAAAGATAATCCGTAGTATGGGTCTAAGTGAGGCTCTGTCTTTAGTCGAAGAAGAGATCGATACTCCAAATCCAACTGTATAAGTTCTGTCCGAGATTTTGTACTAAGTGGCCTCTGTTCGTTTAATGAGAAATTCTTGTATTTTCTCCGATAGGAGTCATCTTCTTTGCTTCTCACTACATTGTCTCAGTAGAATTAAGGGACTCGGATCTTTCGCCTGACTCGGAACTCTCACACGGGATAATTATGCTTGCTGGTGCGAAAGGTAGCATCATTCATCAGTGAGGTACATGATCAGCAGGGGTCGAACGATTGAGACCTTTTGTATGATAGGGAATCTTTAAATAGTTGGGCTGTGTCCGCCCATCTATCAAGCGATAGATCCTGGGCGACTGAGGCCTTCCAAATGAAGGGAGCTGGGCTACTAAGACCCTCTGAACGATAGAAATTGGGCGACTGAGACCCTCCAAATGATAGGAACTTGGCGACCGAGATCCTTCGAACAATAGGAGCTGGACTCAAATGATCGAGCAGATGCTAGACCATTAAGTTGAACGATTGAGAGGATACCAGACTGACAGGTCGAACGATCAAGAGAGAATACCAGACCAACAAGTCGAACGATCGAAAAATTGGGAGACCGACAGGTTAAACTATAGATCAAGGTGTCATAGACCCGTTCGGGGAACTCTGTCTCTTATTAATGACTCGCATGAATGATAGGAGTTGGGCGACTAAGACTCTTCGAACGATATGAAATACTTAAGTTGTGGGCTGCGTCCACCCGTTCGGAGAGTTACATCCCCTATTGAGGACACGTACGAACGATAGGGACTGTGCGACTGAGTCCCTCCGAACGATATGAAATACTTAAGTTATGGGTTGCGTCTACCCTTTCGGGGAGTTACATCCCCTATTGAGGATGCGTACGAACGATAGGAACTGGGCGACTGAGATCCTCCGAACGATATGAAAAACTTAAGTTGTGAGTCGCGTCCACCCGTTCGGGGAGTTACATCCTATATTGACGACACGTACGAACAATAGAAATTGGGCGACTGAGGCCCTCCAAATGATATGAAATACTTAAGTTGTGGATTGCGTCCACCCATTTGGAGAGTTACATCCCCTATTGACGATGCATACGAACGATAGGAACTGGGCGACTGAGTCCCTTCGAACGATATGAAATACTTAAGTTGTGGCCCGCATCCACCCGTCCGGAGAGTTACATCCCCTATTGACGATGTGTACGAACGATAGGAACTGAGCGATTGAGACCATCCGAACAATATGAAATACTTAAGTTGTGGGTCGCATCCACCGTCCGGGGAGTTACATCCCCTATTGACGACGCGTACGAATAATAGAAATTGAGCGATTGAGACCCTCCGAACGATATGAAATACTTAAGTTATGGGCCGCGTCCACCCGTCCGGGAGTTACATCCTCTATTGACGACGCGTACGAACGATAGAAATTGGGCGACTGAGACCCTCCGAACGATATGAAATACTTAAGTTGTGGGTCGCGTCCACCCATTCGGGGAGTTACATCCCCTATTGAGGACACGTACGAACGATAGGAACTAGGCGACTGTGACCCTCCGAACGATATGAAATACTTAAGTTATGGACCGTGTCCACCCATCCGGGGAGTTACATCCCCTATTGACGATGTATACGAACGATAGGAACTGAGCGACTGATGCCTTCCGAACGATAGGATCTGGACATGGAGATGTAAGAGATCTGTTGATGAGTGATTCAAAGAACGTAGGGAAATATCCTTGCAGCTTAAAAAAATACTAGTAATAAAATCCGATAACTATTTAGGAGCGGAAGTAAAAGGCTCCGACTTACATGTTAGAGTCTCAATCCCTGACGATGTTTTGAACTTGATCTTTATATGTTTGATACTAGGTAAAACCTCCAAGGTGTTCAGACCTGGTCTGCCCAAGATGGCACTGTAGAGCGAAGGGAGGTTTATCACATTAAACACGATGGGAGCCGTCGCATGATTAGGATGTGTTCCAAGAGTGATTGGGAGAGAGATAATACCCTCGGAATATATCAATTCACCCAAGAGCCCTTTAACCAGGCCCGCGTGGGGCTGAAGGTCGACAGGAGTGAATCTCATTCGTCTGAGAGCATCCCGATATAGGAGAATACAGCCGGCTCCTTGATCGATAAATATCTTTAAAACCTCAAATTGTTCAATTTTGGCAGTTATCACAAGGAGATCGTGCCGGTTTGGATCAATTCCAATGAGATCTTTGTCGGTGAAACCAATGACCAGTCTTTTTTCACCTTGTCGTTTGTTGGTGCTCGCTGTTAGAATCTCTTGTGGTACAGGAGGAATTGCCTTCGGGCAATAGAAAATTGGTGTGATTAGGCGTCTGGCCTCATTTTCTGTTGGTCCATCGTGGACTTGAAGAATCACCCGATCCCTTCGGTCGATCGAAGGCCGAGCAGCTTGGCGTTCTTCCTCTTGGTTACGTTGCGGTGGTTCACGCCGATGATCGGCAGGAGGACCTCTTTCCCTTCCTGCGACAAACTCCCATAGTCTTCCTTCACGTACTAGGAATTCCAATTCGTCTTTTAGTTTCTTGCAATCATCGGTTGTGTGACCATAGTCACGATGAAAGTGACAGTATTTCGTTATGTTCTTGCTAGAATCATCCTCGGTTGATCGCAGGGGCCATCGAACGTATGGCTTATCTCTGATAAGGGCTAAGATCCGACCAGGGGTCTCACTCAGCGAGATGTAGTTGTTGTATCTCCTTGGAGGAGGGGGTTTCTCCCGGTTTCTCCTGGGCAGAGATATCTGGGGTGACTGGTTCTGTTCTTTTCGGACAGTCCGATCTCTTTTATGGTCGGATGCTTCGGCATCCTCGGCAATAATGTACTTTTCAGCTCGAGCATAAAATTCTTGGATGGTAACAGAGGATTTCTTTGTGATGGACACCTTCATATTGGAGGGTCGCAAACCTGTTAATAGCGCGGCCAATGCGATCGAATGATTCAAAGAATGGACTATCATCATTTCCTCTTTGAACCTTTCCAGGAAGTTCCTTAGGGATTCCTTTTTATCTTGATGCAGCGATAGCAAGGCGGTGGATTTCCTCTTGACTCCCCTGCTTATCAGCTTATCACAAAGTGTGATTCGAACTGTTCGCGTAATTGAGAAAATGTCTTTATACTCATCGGTGGGAGAGAGTTGAACCAAGTGAGCGTATTTTCTGAGAGAGTAGTGGGAAAATACTTGCACATGGCTGCATCAGGCGTGTCCCTGGAGATCATTACGGTTATAAAATGGGCCACATGATCCCGGGGGTCCGTTGTCCCATTATATCTCTCTATGGGAGGCAGGAGTACGTTGTGAGGCATGGGCTCTGAGGAGATCTTGGAGTCAAACGACAAAGCGTAAGAATAAGGGGAGATTTAGTCTTCCTGAGGGTTGGCCCGCTTTAGTTCTTTAGCTACCAGTTGTTCGACCTGCTTTCGGAAATCATCCGGGACTAGTTTGGAGTTTTCGAATGCTTCCCCACGTGGGGGTGACGGTCATTGTTGGGGACGTCTAGATCCCCCAACAGATGATTGGACTTCAGGTCTGAGGGCGCGACTAAGGTATTCTAGCTGTCTACTCACATCCTGAAGTTTGGATTCTAGCCTTTCTATCTGGGGGCGATTGACTCGCTCTGGAATGGGGTCGGCCATGGGTTGGACAGGAAGCGCGGGTTGTAAAACTCGTTCTTGATGAGGTGATCTCATGGGAGCTGCCGGATCGCGGGTGGTTGGATCAGGTGTCGCAAAGGGAGCGGTTTCAAAAAGCGTGGTAGTTCGCCATTCCATAGGAGGGACGGCTCTTGAGGATGCTCTGGTTCTCGGAGGTATGATTGTTGCGAGGAACAGGAACTACTCTAATCTGTTTCCCACAGATGGGGCCAATCTGATGGAGGTGGGTTATCGCTCCACAGATACCGACTCCTTCTTGACTTGAACAGTAATCACGGATGGTGGATACACTTGCAAAAACTACCGGAGGATACTCCGGCGGGGAGATTCCGACCCTCAAGTCAGTAAAGAGCGATTTTCGTTTGAAAGAAACAAACTGAGAGTTGAAGAAAAGTGGTTCTCTGTGATCAATATGCCCCCTGTGTTAGGCTTAAAGAGCGTATCTGATGTCGAGAGTTTTGAAATCTCTTATACCTTTGAGAGTTGTGCGCCGCTGAGGGATTTCCACCATACTTTCCTTATCGAACTGATTCGGGAATCTCGGAAGCCAATATTACCAATTGATCACGATCCTCTTATATCGGGAAATCTTCATTTTCGGGAGGGATGCTTTCTTTATATGAAAGATCTCGGAATTACTGTTATGAAATAAGAAGTTGAAATCGAGAAAGTTCTGACATTCCTCTTTAATCAACAGGGGTGCTACCCATCGTTTGGTTGCTCGACCAATAAAAGGTTTTCAAAACTTATCCGGTTATAAGGCTGACATTTGTTTGACTGATCGAGGTGACTTTCTCCGCTTGATGAGTCACGATCGGTTAATTGGGGCGGCTGAGACCCTATCATTCGGTAGATCCAGGCGACTAAGGCCTTTCAGTAGACTGATCGGGGCAACTACGACCCTTCGGTAGATTGTCATTGTGGTCGTTAGATATTGATCGGTAAACCCCTTTTTCGTGAGCCCTTTGAGAATTGACTCTTTTGGACTGATTCTTAAAATACGTCACATCAGATACACTAAATAAACAAGTAAACATATGTTTATACCTTAACAATTACAATTTATGCTTACATTAATAAATTTATAAAATATGTCAATCAAAATATATATATATATATATATTTGTGTTTGTTAGGTGTTTTCATGTGAGTCTAGAATACTAAATTTTCTTAATCAAAATCTTAAGATAAAAGTCAAATGAGTCAATCTCTAAATTAGATTTCATAGTTATTCAAACTGGATTGAATTTTTCAATACCGGTAGTCAAGTAAAAAAAATGAATGGGAGGCTAATGATAATGGCATTTTAGGTTGGTAGGGTTCCGTTGGCAAAACTAAGCCACATTTAAGGATGTTAAATTTTCTTAATTAAAATTTTAAATTTTGAATCTTAGAAATAAAAAAATAGATATTGAAAAAATAAGTTTCTAAATTGAATCTCTAATATTTGAACTAAATTAATCAAGTAACCTCGATCGGCCAATACTCAGAGAAAAAAAAAAAAAAAAAAAAAAGGCCACACTTTGGTGTATGGGCCTTTAGAAGCCAGAGGTGTGTGGGCCTTTCAAAGGCCTAGCTGGGAGCAAATCAATAGAAGACAGAAGGGCTTGGAATTTCATTTTTTTCTTGTCCCACTAAAAAAGCCCAATAAGTGTAAAATTACCGACACCCGTTTGTGTTTCCAGGGAAAAGAGGTCTTGGAAGCTACCCACAACACAATGTACTTGGGACGATGCTAGACATTAAGTCTTTTTGATACATATTGAATATTGTTAGAAATAAATATAGAAATATAAAAATAAAAAATTAAAATTAAATTAAAATTAAATCAATTACTAAGATATTTTAATACATACGTACTATTGTTATCAAAAATCTCAAGTAGCAGTTGTTCTGGATGTCCCTCCTACTGCTTCCCTTTTACCCTGACTACTTGTTAGTCGATTCAGTTTTCTAACTTTATCACTTTACATTTTTGAAAAATTTACATTCCGCCCCGCATTCACATTTTATCTTTACAGTTTGCGGCCGAGTTTTTCTTTTAGGTCACGCACGCTATGATAGGAGACGAAGAGGGGGAGTTTCCACTCCTATCAATGCTTTGAGGAAGATAAAATGAAGTCAAACAAAAGCAAACCACTAAATTTCCTCCTTTTTTTTTGTAACCAAATTTAGATCCATCAATTTATATTCGAAATTATATATTCCAATTAATCCGCTCCTAATATTATAAGAGCTCTATTGAAGAAAACGGTTCTCTCAATATAATTTTTTTCATTCTTAAGTTTAGAATATAAGAATTAATTAAAAAATTTAATAACTCATTTCATTAGATCGACTATTCATTAATACAAATCACTAAAATTCAAGCCCAAGGCTGCATCTTAACTCCAATATTCCACTAAATCTTTTTTTTTCTTCTTTATGAAAATATAAAAATTTAATTAATCCGATCTGAATGTTTATAAAATTCAATTTAAGAATTAACTCTCTTAACACTTATTTTTTTTAAATTTAAAAGATAAATTTAAAATTTAATTAAAAAATTTTTAATATTTTATCACATAGGTTGTTAATACATTTTACACTAAATCAAGGTCACATAAGTCATTTTTTTTTTTTTTCTTCTTGATTTAACCATTGTCGGTTGTTCTAAAATTCTTTGAAAAAGAAAAAGTCATCGGAGGGCCCTTTAAAGCATCTTTTCACTTTTAAAAAAAGGGACAAGGCCGCATCTCTTACACGTGGCAATAAGCTGACATTTCACCAGCAAAGCCGGGGAAGGACATCGTGTCGTAATGGAATTTGGAACTCGTCGGCCCATCAGGCATCCCAAAAGGCCAACTGTAGGACTGTCCTGCAAATTATCTCCCCAACCCAAGTCCATTACATTACCCAAATCACTTCCTCCTCTTTTTTTTCCTTTTATAAATATTGAAACTCAAATCTTAATATATTACGAATGAGAAAATAAAGACAACAGTTGAGCTAAAGCTAGTTGGCACCCAAATCACTTCCAAGACTTCAAATCCAGCTGCAGAAGTTCATTTTGGTTAAGTATCCTGTTAAAAATGGTAACATTATTTCTTTCGTCCCATACAAAAATTTGCATTTCATTAACTTCTCTCTTTATGTTTGCACAAAAGTGGTGGGAATAAGGAGTATGTGGGGCAATATCTTAATAAAAAATATTCAGTTTAAGTATGTGTATGTATATATAGATCATATATTATTGACAGACAGTTTGCTTAATTGACAAGAAATTTAGGTTCCATTCGAACTTGAGAATGAAAAAAATTACGTTAAAAAAATATTTTCTTAAATTGAATTTAATAATACTCGAATCAAATTAATTAGAATATAATTTCAGATATAGATTCTATATCTTAAAAATACAATATAATAAATATCTACATGTACAATATTAAACTCTTCTTTATTAAACCTCATTCTGATGGCTAAAGACAATGGTAATTTTGGTTGCTTCTTCCATCCTTTTTTTTTTTTTTTTTGTAGAAAGAAGATTGTACTTTATTACTGCAAATGATTTTAAACGAACTAGTTTATCTCAAAACAAAATATATGAATATCTCGTACCCCTTCACTATTATCTTACAATCATGTTCAAATCAATAACTAGTTAACTGAATATTTTTCCTTTCAATTCTTTTGGAACAAAAGTGTAGCATTTATGCTCAACAAATTGAGTAGTTCTAACGTCCTTATCATTTTACTAATCGAATCAAAATAAGATTAGCAAACTAAGATTACATTTATGTCAACCAAAAAAAAAAAAAAAAAACACCAAATCTTGAAGACTGGTATTAGAAACCTTTGGAGCAATTTCTTGCTATGAAAGCAAATGGAAGTCATTGAACAACATGTTCACTTACAAGAATTTTTACCAGAAAAGAATCATGGTAAGCAACAAATGTACATTTTTTTCCGTTACAAAAATTTTGATCTGTCCATGCCATGATGATCGATGCACCAAAAAAATGGTAAAGTTGGGGGGCGGGGTGAGAGATCAGATGCTGATACCCCCACCTAACAATGCGTAGAGTTGACACCACTGGGCTTTTCATGTTGACAACACATCAAAACGAACGTAGAATTAAAATGGGGTCCACTCCTAGGGTATACTTACGAACCATCCCTAAACCAGGTTGGGTTAAAGGTATCCGTATTGAAACTCCACATGAGTTTATGACCGTTTGAAGGACCAGACCCAGACCATGCTCATTTTCCCATAAGCACACGCAGACAAAGCCCTTAACAACATTAGACATTTAATATTGATAAATACGTGTATAGGAAGTATGTAAAGACGCAAAGCTATCTGTTAGCAATAGAAACACACACCCCACTACAACCGACCCTTCTCTTTTCACTCCCTGATTATTTGTCTGGAAGTCTCCATTTCCCATACCAGCCTCTCTCACTCTCTCTCTCTCCAGTGAGCTTGTAAACCCTTCTTGATTTCAAGCGCAACCAGATTTTCTAGTACCAAAAACTTGCATCAATCATGGCTGTTCTAATGTATTTAGTGTTCTTCCTGGCCCTCACCGGTTATTCAAGTAAGCTCCTTTTAATTATTGACTTTTTTCCCTTTCAAGTTTTTATTTTTTTCGCTCATCAGTTCTCGACTTTTTTCCCCTTTGATAATGGACTCTCTCCTCATCTTTCTTCTGCTCAGATTTGCTTGATTTCAACTTTTACACTCAATACACTTTCTCTTTTCTACAACAGCGATTTCCCTTCTATTTTCCGTTGATGTGGCTGTATTTTATAGATGAAATTCGTGTGAACTAAACTATATATATTTTTTTTTGGGTGGGGGTTTTAAAGGTGCTACTTATTGTATATGCAAGGACGGGATAAGTGACACAGCTCTTCAAAAGACACTAGACTATGCTTGTGGAGCTGGAGCTGATTGTTCTGCAATCCTTCAAAATGGAGCTTGTTACAACCCCAACACTGTGAAAGATCACTGCAGCTATGCAGTCAACAGCTATTTCCAGAAGAAGAATCAAAGTGGTGGAACTTGTGATTTTTCAGGCACTGCCACTACCAGTGCAAGTCCTCCTTCAGGTAAGCTCCTTTTTATGCTCAATCAATTCGATTCATCATCAATCAATTTGATGGCATACTTACCTTTGTTTTAATTTGTGTTTTGTTACTATCTGCAGATGTTGCATCTAACCTTTGTTTTAATTTGTGTTTTGTTACTATCTTCAGATGTTGCATCTACGTGCACTTATCCTTCAAGTGCCACAAGGTTTGATTTTTACCTTCTATTTTGAGTCCCATTTATGTAGATCTACAGAGTTTAGGTTACTATTTTCTGGCTTTCTTCACGTATTTTGACACCATCTCTTCTCATGCCTAAAGTTTCTCTTTTGCCCTCATTTCCCCCTTTTGCTGGGGAATTCCTCTTCCTAACCGGTTAATTTAGGTCATTAACGTGGTTTTGGCTGAAAAGAAATGAGGTTTTTCAGCTTTGATATGGGCCATGTTGCTTGATTTTTACCAGAAATAATATCCTTTTCCAATGCCACCAATAGAATATGACGAATCTGATGCCCTTTTATTTCTTCTGCGATACCCAATATACTAAAAAGGGCCCCTTTTCCATTTCTCCATCTTGGGTTACGGTTTTTCTTACTTATTAATCAGTAGGCACACCAACTTGTTTGGTTGAAATAATGGGCAGGTGAAATCTTCAAACATATTACTTAATAAAAAATGGTTTGAACTGGATTCTCCATGAACAGTAAACTACCCACTTATTTAAGTGGCTTAAGAATATTTGTACAGTAATCAAGAGAAGTAGATCTAGCTAGAAAGACCCCCAGATCATTCAATATTATCAAAATTTGTTCCTAATCAAATCAGGTACTGCTTTCCTCATTTCAGCTGTTAGCTGTCATGATGCCGATACGAATGCAGCTTTTTCTGACCCCTACCCTCTCAAAATAATGCTTAGCATGTCAGCTTGAATTCTAATCTTCCTCATGTCACTTTCCTAATTACCTCTGTTTGTTTTTTAACAGCGCAAGCACTCCACCATCAACCGGTACAACTCCATCAACCTCAACTATAACTCCGACCGGCAGCACCAGCAGTACAACCCCTCCATCATCGGTATACAGTGGAATAAGCCCAACAGGAATCACTGATACAAATTCAGGAGCAGCTAACCTCTTCCAAAAGCCTATCTTGATTTTCCCCGTCACTCTGCTGACCTCAGGTTTAGTGCTATTGTGGGGCTGAAAGAAGCACTCAATCTTAAAAGCAGGGTACAAAGTGGTGCGGTATCCTGCTGGGTTTTGATGGATGGATGATATTTTGCCACGACTGGTGAAGTAAAATGAGTAGGCATGTGATCCTGCAGTGCATGGGATGAATTTGGGGAATCATCTAGAGAGACAAACCTCACTAGGGTTTTTCTTTTTTGGTTTTTAGTTTCTCTCCTCTCTATGTGAAAGTTGATTCCATTTGAGTGGTGGCCGGTGGGTATGGCTGATTACCAGGCTAGAACTCATCCCTTCTTATTAGCTGTTTTTTGATTTTTCTTTTGTTTTGTTCCTATGTATATCAGAGGAAGTAGTTGTTTATTACTATTACATACATGTTTTTTAGCTTCTCGACTTTAATGAGAATTTGGCCTTCCTTCTTTGTCTTATCAAAGGCTACACTTTTTCAAAAAAGCCACTTTTTGCTGCCCCACACATTCCTAATCTTCGCCACTGATGTGCATTAGGATCCTGCATGCATATCAACATTATAATTAAGGGCCAACTGGTTTTGTTAATTGACCCGACTCGCTTCAGGTGTCAATTGTTGAAATTGAAAGCTTAATAACGATTTTTTTTATATATAATTAAGGTGAAATTGTAGAGATTGGTTGATGATGGCGGTGATGATGATGTGTTGTGAGTTGGTCCCATGAGTTCTGATTTACGTGTGCTATGTGAGCCGTTCGATTGGGGGACCAATTTTCTGTAAATAATCTAATCTAACCAAGAGTCAAAGCCATCCAGAGGTGGGGAGAATGAGTGAGGTTTGAAGATTTTGGCTGCTGTTGGTGTGGTCCAGAGTTACATTATTTGACTATGGTGACTCAGGGCTCGCGTGAGTTTCTGCATAAATTCATCACTTCATCGTTTCGGTTCAATCATTCAAATGTTTGGACCTTTTTCGGCTGGTATTGAAGCTACCGAGTATGGTTCCATGACCATGCGGCTACTAGGAAATAGTCTCTCCTGTTGAGAGTGCATGGCGATCAACATTATTTTGGTGTGGATCTTTGATTAAATAATTTTATGGGCATAACAAATTTTAAGGTTTCAAGGCTGAGATTCTGCAGTTTTGCCTCTTAATATGCGATTTGATGCCCTTTTCCTAATGGGGTTATTTTCTAGTTTGTGACTGACAGGAGGTCCAAACTAGGAAGTTTTCTAGAAAAATGCTTTTGCTTTTCTCTCAGTTTTGTTTTAGCCCTTTCACCAAAGAGGAGTAAAGAGGCTATAGGGGCTGATGTAGCGTCACCTCGTGCAGGGTAACTACATGACAGAATCTGTCAGCACCAAAGGTTGGTGCCAGACTGGCCCCTGATACAACTGGTTTACCAATGTTTTGCAAGTCATAATTCCTCTTAAAAACTGCTTAAATCACTAATAAGAGCTTAACCATCGAGTGTCGGCATCATGACAAGAGCCAGACACGACACTTCAAATCGGAAAACACAGCTCACACAGTCACAGAGCAAAAGGTATATCATACACCACAACAGAAGTTCTTGCTCGTGAGGTGGAGAAAGAGGCCTTCTCTTTCATGATTCAGATTCTGGACCGAAGGATTTGAAAACAACTACACATGGTTGAAGAAATTCATATTCCAAATGAAACGCCTTAGGAGCAACAAACTCTAATTCTAATTGTAACAGTAGTAATGCCAGGGGAAATGGCCAATCCCCCCCCCCTCCCAAAAAACAATGTTAGTAGGGTTCAAGAATGAGTGACAGAAGAAACAATGATCAAGAATTCTTTGAACAATTAACTGAAATCTGATACAAACGAAAGAGAATGAACCTTCAATTGTTAGAAGAAGGAAGTTCTCTCTGTGTTATTATTTTGGGTGAACTCTGCAATCAACTTTGCAACCTTGCTCGGCTTTTCAACATGGGGTAAATGACCACAATCAGGAATTTGGCGAATTATTGCATTTGGCAGTTCACCATGCAGTCTCTGCAGAAAGTTGCAACAACAGATCATATTGGTTTGGCACAAGTATACTTTTAAGCATGCTAATCTGTGGGCAAATGATGCATTTAGCAGCAGCAATCCATCACAAAATTGTATCGAGTAAATTGTGAGCAGCTAAATCTTAAGAAATATACTTACCATTCCAAGTTTGTTGCCGATTATCTGGTCATTCTCGCCCCATATAATAAGTGTCCTCTGCTGTACCTGAAAATAAAGCCACTGTTTGCATTACAAAAGTGCACAAAAATCGATCTGAAAGAAACAAAGGTAACCTATCATTGTATTACGATGCGACATTTTATGTTTCATTCAAATTAACATTTTTAGTGTTATTATGATATATCTGAACAATTCAAGACACGATATGTATGGTAGAAGTAAATACCCTTCAAGAAAAAAAAATCTAGTTTAAACCAACTATTTGGATCAAAGCACCCTGGTCAGTTGAAATAATACTTACACAGGATTTAAGCACTGTATTTGTACCTTTTGTTTAAAATCTCCATTAATCTGCCACATCAAAATTTTCTCCAATAAACAAACAATATCTACATGGAAAGCCTTGCGAAATGACCTCTTTCTCACCATCCCAATATACAGAGTTTCTCTTATCCTAGTTTTGCAATGAAATCACACTATTCTGTATGCAACAGAGAAGAACCTTAAAATACTATTGTAACATCAGCCCAAGATATCAGTTTCATACCTGTGCTATCTGAGAAATAACATTATAACCCCCACTAATCATGAAATCTATAGTTGCATCTTCCCACCACGGATATAGACAATGCAAGCGGCCAATCTAAAATAAGTGTACAAGGGAGAAAACAGCATTAGATCCGACTTCACCCCAAAATATCATCAATGTCACAAAAAATCATGTTAACATATCAGCAAAGCAATCCATTTATGCTTAATTACTGTAAAACATTATAACGCCTACCTTGGTCCAATCCCAGCTGGTATCTAGTGTGATGTGATTGAAGGCCAAAAAATTTGCATACAGACGCACAGGAATGCTCTTTAATATGAACACCTGCACCAAGATAGTGTGCAGAACAAAGGTATCTAAAAACAAAAGTTGAAAACTTAATAACCAAAAAGCAAAAAGGGTAGGCACATTAAGTACTAAAATATCACGACATTGGTATTGATTTGACACTTATATGGAGTACATTTTGCAGGCTCTTGGTAATCTAGTGTAAAAAACCAAAATAAGTAGGCTTTGTCATGCAGTTGGAAGTACGCTGCAGCATATGTTCACAGTGTATCAGTGTGTATATGCACTTATCACCATTTTGTGTCCCTCAATTGTTCAACTAACTGAAAATAAAATTCCAAGTGCTGATCTTTACATTAAAAAATTCATTCTAAGAATATACTAAGAATCTGGTAAAAAATGACACTTCATTTTAATTTGGCTATTCAGCATGAAATGACATATTTAAATGTTTTTTTATTTCAATATTTAATTATAACTCAACCAATTTTAATGAAATTTTAACCTTTTCTTTTAGTAACCAAAAGTTTGTACATAGTGACAACTATATATTTAATGTCCAAAATTTAACGTCAACCCAATCCAAATATCAAGTTGCATAATGAAACACTTTCCCCAGTTATATTACAAGTGAGAGTTTGTGTTATGCTGTTGAAATTGTATAAATTGTGTCAAAGTTTAATGCGGATCCAAAATTACATGTGACACAGACTCCAGCTTACAGCTCTAAAGAGCTCCCAAAGAAATCCTCCGCCCAGTGTATCCCAAACTCATTATTCTGCACACTTAGTCATTAAGAAAGAAAAAACTCTTACCCCAGCATAGGCTATTGTTTTTGGTAAGTTGACTGAGTTCCCTGTTCCCTCTGAATATACGCTTGCATCAATCATAACAAGCTTATCTATCTGAAAGCATAATAACGGATATGGCAAGTGACCACAGGAAAAATATTGTAAGCTCTATTTGAAAATAGGCTTGAGATGCCTACAGAAGAGGTGATATCTAAAACCTGATAGTGGATATTTTGTATGACCGCTTTATATGAGCAAAGCATACTTACAGCTTCTGAATAATTGACAGCAAAGTCAATTGCAACAGCAGAACCTAAGCTTGGTCCAACCAATACCATTGGCTTCTTAATGTAGGATTTCCAAAGCTGAGAAGAAAAGAAAAATGAGATAGATCCAAATAAGATGGTTGAGTGAGCAAAGCTATCTAAAACCTTTCGTTCTTGGGGGAAGAAATATCTTTTTAACAGCAAATTAATAGTTTCAAGTATTTCTACTGGTTAACTTGCAAGCTCATCATAGAATGACTTGGTTAACAGTTTGATCGAAAAAGGGTACTTACTCTATAATATAGTTCATAATTTTTATATTACAGCCAATCTTGTCATTGACTAGATCAATTCATATAATATATTTGTACTAAATCAAGTAAAATACCTTCACATTCCATGAAAACGCTTTAGAATAACAGAACAAAACATTCTCAACCATACCTGATATAGATGCTCTCGCTTAGACTTTACATCGCATGGTGGAAGCCTTTCTATAACATGCAAATAAAAAAGAACACAAAATTTAGCCTAAACATGAAAGACCATAAATTCCTTTTCAAGATGATAACACTTTCAAATTCACAGCACCAACCCAAACGTAGACAACACATAGAAAACAAACCTAGATCAGAGAAGCCCCAGCCAAGAATATCAACAGCCCAAGTTTCCAAACCGGCATCCTCAAGCAGTGGATAAGTGTATCTCCATTCTAAACAGGAGCTGAACAATAAGATGTGACACAGAGCAAGAAAACCCACAAACTATAAATCATCATGAAGAAAACAGACCTGTCAAAACCATGTAGGAGAACCACTGGACTAGATTTGTTCTGAACAGATGGCCTAATGCAGCTACTCATAATATGATTCTCTGAAAAATTGACCTGCAACATTCATGAGCTAATGGATTTTACTGGCTGCGCATAAATAAACATAAATATATTTTTCCTCTTTTTTTCCCCTTTTACTGGGTGTGCATGAAAAATTAATTTGACACAAGCAATGTGCCACAAACCAGGCCTATTAAGCAAATAGTTGACATCATGTATGTCTTTGAAGACTAGTAAAGCTTACCACCAGGCCAATCCCTGCGGTATGTAATATCTGCTTAGCTTTTTTTTTGGGGGGAGGGGGGGGGGGAAGCGCGCTCTAACAGATGTAATTTGTTCATATGCTTAAGGGTTCATGAGAAAGTTGGATTTGAAACAGTCTCAACCTCGCAGAAAGTGACAATTCTTAATACCCAAAATCTCAATTACTGTAATAATGGCACCTCAATCCCCACATTATGGAAGTGAATTCAACCGAGAGAGAGAGAGAGAGAGAGCCAGGAAAGAAGATGAAAAGTTGGATTTCAAACAGCCCTACGTTGTAGAAGGTGACAATTCTTAATACCCAAAATCTCTGTTACTGTGATTATACTTTAAAACCTCAATTACGACATTGAGGAAGTGAAACCAACCAGGGGAGAGGGAGAGAGAGAGAGAGAAGAAAGAAGATGAGAAGTTGGATTTCAAGCAGTCCTACGTTGCAGAAAGTGACAATTCTCAATACCCCCACATCTCCATTACTGAAATTATAGCATAAAACCTCAATTCCCTCATTAAGGGAGTGAAATCAACCAGGAGAGAGAGAGAGAGAGAGGGGATGAACTTTAAGCTAGTCGCCCTTCATTGGACAAAAAAAAATAGAGGATTCTTAATACACAGAACCTCCGTTGCTGTAACTACAGCCTAAGCTTGTCAGAAAAAAATCACAGATTAAGCGAAATGAAACTAACCAAAATAGAAAAAGAACAAACCCCATCAAAGTAAATTGAAGAAATTGGGACTAAGTACCTGAACTGGAAGTCTCTCGATTCTGGAAGC
The DNA here is from genome assembly GCA_037126225.1 of Dillenia turbinata. Lineage (NCBI taxonomy): Eukaryota > Viridiplantae > Streptophyta > Magnoliopsida > Dilleniales > Dilleniaceae > Dillenia > Dillenia turbinata. The sequence goes on from JBAMMX010000011.1 coordinate 6,709,380, forward strand.
GAGCTTTCGAGCAAATGGGTCTCTGATTCTCTCCAGTTCTTTGGGTAAAAAGGAAGGGAAAGTATCAGAAGCGGATAGTTTAAAACGACATCTCAGAGTGCGTTTTGATGAGGACTGCGACTCTCTCGACAGGGGTGCCTGAACTGGGTTGATGACCGACGCCATTTTTTCTCGCCGGCGACGGGTTGGATGAGAACTCGCGCGCTGTGACAGAGCGTGTCAGAATTTGATGTTCTTATTTTTGCGCATGCGTTGGATAAGCCATTGGTTATCATTTGATATATATATATATAAAAGGTAATATTATTTCTAAAAATATTTTATATTTGATATAATTTTTAAAATTTAATGGAAAATTATTTAAAAAGTTGATATTAAATAAGATTTCGATATTAAACTTGTTAATATAATAATTATTTCATTTATATAATAAAACAGATAAGTTGAAATAAGTTCAACTTTATCAAATATGATCCAAATGAAGTTATTTGTTGACATTTTAAAAATAATAGAAAACTTACTGTTGAAATTATTTCACGGGGTTTGGATCCCCTGCCCTTTATATATTAAATGATGGAGTGCAATTTAAAATAAACAAAATGATAATAAGTTCCATCTGATTTCAAACCAAAGAAAATTAAAATTTTAAGCAAATTTTTTTTTAAAGCACTCATATATGAATTTGTGTGTTTTTAATATATTGAATTTTTAGTCATTATTAAAAAAAAAAAATAAATGAATACTGAGAATAAAACAATTATAACAATTTAAATTTTCTCGTAAAAAGTTACTCTTAAGCTCTTAAGTAAATTAGATTAAATTTGATATAAATCGAATTAGGTTCTTAAGAAATACGATTAAGTTTTTTAAATTTTTTTTATATAAACGATTTTTTTTTTTATCATCAATTGATATCCGAGTTTTATCTAATTAATCTGATCGAATATTGTGATGTCCATTAAGAGATTGACTCTCTCAAATCCTATTTCTTTATTTTTATGACTTAACTTGATATCCATGAATAAAGGAATATAAAGTCATAATGCTTCACCATGAGAGTTTGACATTAAGTTATTTATATCAATGAAAGATATAACTATTACATTGAATTCTTATAAAAAAAAAAAAAAGGATATAGCTATTACAATTCAATAAAGTAGAACTTTCTATCATTAAATAACTATCACTAATTCATATATCTCATGTCAATTCTCTCTCTCTTTTGTGCTAATCCACCACCACAAGAGGGAAAGGGGGGGGGGGGTTTAGCTCCCAGTACCCTCTTTTCTAACTCAATGAGAATTATATTACTTAAATTAATATTGATTTTCCCTAAAAGGGATTGGAGTGTTTTTTTTTTTTGTTTTTTTTTTGTTGGGGTGGGGGGCCGGGGGGCTAGAAAAGAATGCTATGTGATGGGAATGTCATTCCTTCCCTTAAGCTGACTGTCCGGTTAATTGGTTACCATTACGACAACTTTTATATTAGCTACCTTAAATTCTGTAACTAATTGGCATACATAATTTATTTTTTTATTTTTTTAAAAAAAAGTTATTAAGAGGTTTGTGGGTTAAAGTTATATAAAAAGTTCTTTTTGTTTAATTATTAAATAAATAAGTTATTAGACAGATATATATTCATCGGATTATATTTGTTTAAGAGACACCATAGTTTTTAAATCTTCTTTTTTATAATAAATTAAATTATCTCATCGATTGCATATAACTTGATGATTGTGTGTAAGTTATTTTCTTTTAATAAAAAATTTAATTTTAATAACAATTTTAATTTATTATTGATCACATGTAAAAAAATTAGCTTCACTATACACACCTCTAAATAAATAAAAATATTAAAAATAAATATTCAAAGGGCACCACGCACATCTCCCAGAATAACGTTAAATATTCCATTAGCTTTTTTTCATGAAATCCGGAAAATGCTTTTAGATAATTATTATTTCTTAGATTTTCTATATATATTTTTTTCCATTATATTCTTTTTCTTGGTTGTCTTGCTCTCTTCTCAAGTCTCACTCGCTCTTCCTCGTTGGATCGAGAGAGGTAATTCATCGACCGAGTTGAAGAAATTGATGAGAATCAGTAAGCGATTGAGAGAAAATCGATCCGGAGGGAGAATTGGTTGGAGAGTTTGTCAGTTGGAGAAATCAATCCTGAGGGAGAGTTCAAGCCCTAGGTCGGTCGGGGAAGCTCTGATTGAAAGCGGGGGGAGAGTGAGAGACAGAAAGAAATTCTGGAAACTTCGAAGAGATTAGGAGACCGATACAAATTACTAAAGATTTGGGTGTCTTTTATTTCTATATATGTTGTCTAATTCAAGTGTTCTCTAGAAAAAAAAAAATCCGAGGTGTTTGATGAATTGACCCAAAAGAAACTGTTACCTAGGACACATGAAGGAACAATGTTGGGAGCTGAGAGCAATAATGCACGAGACATGTTCTTTGTCACCTAGGACTATTTTTGTTTTGTTTTCAATGATGGGTTTGTGGGACTTGATCTGTTGACGAGAAACTTTGGCGAGTGAGGAGTTCATTTGTGGACAATGAATCTGCAACAGAGGCCGGAGAAGGGGCCCGGTGGTTGTGAGGGCTTTGATGCATATTGCTTGTAGTTGTCCCTTCTCAAAGTTCCGGTTATATATACTTACTTTCCGGCGTTTTTCCCGTTTTGGGGGCAGAGAGACGTGGACATTTGATCTAAGCCGTGGACACATGAAGCTGGAGGGAGAGAGAAAAAGGAAGGGAAAAAAAAAAGGAAGAGAGGAAAGGGAAAAAGCTAATTTCTTTTGGGTTCTGTTTGATTGGGACAAAAAGTGAAAAAGAAAAAGAAAAAGAATAAAAAAAAAAAACAGCAGCAAATGATATTTTTTAATTGTTTGTTAAGAAAAAAAAAAGTTCAAAAAATAAAAATAGAATGTAATTTTTTTTTTGATTTTAAATAAATCATTTTCCTTTTAAAATGAATAGAAACAAAAAAAAAAAAAATTTTTAGATAAATTTATTTTTTTTATTTACAAAATTATTTATTATTTATTTTAATTTTATTTAATATAAAATAATAAAATTTAATTTTTTTCGATTATTTTTTTAATTTTATTATTTTTATCATTTTTATATTAATATTTTAATTTTATTTAATATAAATTAATAATTAGAATAATTTATCAAAAAAATATATTAAATAATTATTTAAAAAATATTATATTTTTTAAAAAATATTTTAAATTAAAAAATAAAAATTTATATAATAAAAAATATTATTTGAAAAGAATAAAATAGTAAATGAGATGATATTTTTTTTAATTTTTCATTTTAATGTAACAAAAAATTATCACATATTTTCTCTCTTTTATCTTTTTCAAACAAAAATAAAAATAAGTAAATATATTTACGCTCTCTCTTCCCCTCCCCTTCCCCGAACCAATCTTACCCTTATTTTCTATTTAATATTTCAGACTATCTTGAGCAAGTTTTTTTTAATAATTTAATTCTAAATTATAAGATACAAATTGTTAAAGTTAAAAAATGGAAACTGTAATTTACCGAAAAATTTAAATAGGGTTTCTAATTCTTTACTTGAGAGGGGGAAAAGTCGTCTTTCACTTTATCACAATTAGCACGCAACTGCGCAACGAGTCCCCATGGATTCAAACCCCAGCGAGGAGAGATCGTCCACTACCTCCATGAATTCAAATCCTCAATTCCGTACTCCGCCTTCATCACGACCACCACGACCTCGCCATGACGGCTCCGCCGGCTTCGGTGACGTCTCCGTCGCTCTCACTATTTTCCTTGGCTTCGTCGCCATCATCTTCGTGGTCTCTCTTTCTCTGTGATTGTGTTCCTTTTCTAACTGTTTTATTTGTTCTTTACTTCTTCGCTACTTCATTTGCGCGTAACTGTTCGATTTTATTCAGCATTGATGATTTCTGATCGATTCGTTCATTACGCTAACATTTTGGTTCTATTACTCTTTTTATGTTAATTACTTTCCTTGATTTCTGATTCGTTGTATTTGATTTTTGGTTTCTGGCTGTTGATCAAATTCTACTGTCCTCAAGTGATTGTTCGACACCTAATTAGTGATTTTGTGAACGAGGCTTGCTAGGGTTGGATTAATTAACTTCAATGAGTCCACTATTTTATAAATTAACTTTTTTATGTATGATTATGATTTCTGTGTTTCATTAGGGTCATAAATTTATAGGAGATAGACGTGTGACTGCTCTAATTAGTTGGGTTATCAAGATATTCTCGTTCCTATTGCACGTGTAGTTTGAGATTTGAACCTTGTAAGGTTAATAAATTCTTCAGGATAGGGTTGTAAAAGGGTTAGAGTTGCTTGAGCTTGGCTCCTAAGGTTAAACAATCAAAGGCTGAGCTCTTTCATGAACTAAGGCGAGCTTGAGAATCAAGATATTTGGCTCATACTAAATTTAAAGTATTGAAGCTACTCAAGTTCAATAAATGAGCCAAGCTCTAGTAACCTAATAATTGACCCAGTCTATTCATCTCACCCCTTGACAAATTGTATACAGAGCTAGCTCTGGATGTTGGTTTCGAATTCCATTTAACTGATCTTTTTATGAGTTTTGCAAGTTTACTATGCCTATTTGTTTTTCATGGTCTTGGTTCGTTCTCTGATTCATTGGACGCCTTCTTGATTTGTGTTCTGGGCTGGCTAGTTTTGTTTTAGATGCATTGATTATTGTACACGTGTGCATTCTCATATGGTCACAAATAGTGTTGCCATTGCTTATTTTTTACTTATTTTACGGCATTGCTTGCTAGCATGTGGGCTTATTTGTTGCATCCTTACTTTATTGTTGATGTATTGCATACTATTTTTATTTTTAATGAAGAAATCTGTGCTTTACTTGATATATGTATGTCCAAAGAGTATTGGCTTTAAAGGGCCTCCAAAAATTGCTTGTGTTTCTCCCTGCTTCGTTTTCCACTTTACTAGAAACCTTTTCTACTGGTTCCAATGTCTGCTGCTTGGTTTATTGCTGATATGCACATCTTTCTAGCAAATTGTTAAAGATCTAGTCATTTGATGTCCTCTTCAATCTGCCGTGGGATAAGAGAAGTGCTCTTTAGTTTCTGATTACTGTTAAGTAGTTGTCTACAGCAAGAGTTTACTTGTCATTCAAGGCATGAATTGTGATAAGACTTAATAGTGTAATTAACACCCAAAGTAGTGAAAGTGATATTGCACAGCCATTTGAAATAAAACTTATGTTCGGAGAAGCAAGATTGAGTTTTTAAACCAACATCATGTGATAGCCTGTGCCTTAGATAATCCTGCCATGAACTAAATATCATAGTAAAGGGCTCACCCAGTGCACAAAGTATTCCCCGGCTTAGTGTGGGGGTAGGGGAAGGATGGGCGTATATGTACGCCGCCTTCCCCTTGCATTTTTGCAAAAAGACTGTTTTCACGCCTCGAACCTATAATCTCGAGGCCACCAAAGGAGCAACTCCACCGTTGCGCCAAGATTCACCCTCGAACTAAATATCATGGTCTTAACAATTTATTTGGAACAAAAGATAATGTCCAAGCATGTTGGGTTGGTATGTAGGTTTGGTTCATGTATAGCAATAATGATATGCACGAACAGAAAACCCTTGGGATTTGCTGAACATTATGCATTATCCTATTCTCTCTTCCCCTTCGCTTTGCATTTTGACCATTTTAGTGACCATTTGGGTGATTATGGGTATATGGTATTTAAGTATATCACTTTTAAATGAGTAAGCTCAAAATCATATTGATCACTGCAGTATCCTTTGTTATCTGGCTACTCCATATTGCATCAAGTTCCAGAGGGCCATGTTGGGGCATATTGGAGAGGCGGTGCTCTTCTAGAGACATTGACAAATCCAGGTGTTGTTATTTCTTCAGTCTTCTTGTTTCATTGCTGTTGACTTGTGCTTTTGCAGATGTCAACTTCATTATCATCTATTTAATTCTTGGAGGCTAATAAGTATTTCTGGCCACTTTGTTTGGAACTTGTAGGTTTTCATTTGAAGATGCCTATTTTAACTCACTTTGAGCCCATTCAAGTGACAATTCAGACTGACCTGGTAAATTAGGTTATTCAACTTGACTTCACTTTTTTTACCTTTTTTTTGGGGTATTGGCTTGTTAACTGAACTCATCATATGCTATAAGTCCTTGATGAACGGAACATTTGACACAAACCCAAAAGGACATTCTTGCAGGTTTAACAGTTTCTTTCTAGATTTAGAGCCGTAGATGGATTGAAAAATATATCGGTGTTTTAGGATTCTTAATGCCTTGAAAATTTATGATCTGTATTTTGTTTTGAGAATCTTTCTGCCTATTGCAGGTAAAGGATATCCCATGTGGTACTAAAGGTGGTGTAATGATCACATTCGATAAAATTGAGGTGTGACAACAGAAATTGTTATTCATCTAGTAGGGTTGCTAGGTTATCTGTTTCTGGTTTGTGAAGTTCCATCCCTTCCTATTATGTGTTGAACGAATTTCATGTAGCAGGTTGTTAACCGTCTGCGCAAAGAATATGTGTATGAGACACTGCTCAACTATGGTGTCCATTATGATAAAACATGGATTTATGACAAGATTCATCATGAGATCAACCAGTTCTGCAGTTCACATACCCTTCAGCAAGTATATATTGATATATTTGATCAGGTAAGAAGAAAAAGTGAACAAATGTCTGAGTTTGTTCTGGTAGGTATATGTGACATTCAGAAACTATAAATATTAATTTAGTTTTTCCTTCAGTTTAGACTGGCCTAGATTAAACTACCACTTGACTGAAATTTGACATTGTTGAAAACTTTTTTCCTGCCCTCCTTTAAAGTTAGCAACTAATTACATCTGGTTGTGTTTTAGGTTTTAGGTTACTAGTGGAATCTTCGTATCTTAAGATACTTATTTTTTCTTTCAGTTCATGTACTTCTAACTGGGATAACTAACAAAAAAATAATCCCCTGCTCAGCAGCATTTAAATAAATTTAGAGCAAGTGGATGCCGTGATTATGCAATCTGTCCCATGTTTGTTAATATTTGGCTTCTGAAGTGTACTTATATTATATTCCTTTTCTGCTGTCAAAAGTCTGTGTTGTGTTATTAGGCTCACATCTTTGAAATTTCTCTTTAATTTTCTCAGATTGATGAGAAAATGAAAGAGGCTCTTCAAAGTGACTGCACACGTTATGCTCCAGGAATTGAGATTATTAATGTGCGAATCACAAAGCCAAATATCCCTCCCAGCATAAGGCGCAATTTTGAGCAGATGGAAGAAGAACGCACAAAGGTATATCTGATTCTCACTATACAAGCATGGATGGGAAAGTTTTACCCTGTAACTTCAAGCTCCTTTGTTCTAAAATGATTCATTAGGACTTTGCTTTTCCTCTTCTGAACATTGCTCCGTAGGTCTTAATTGCCGTGGAGCGTCAGAAAGTGGCAGAGAAAGAATCAGAAACTGCCAAGAAGATGGCTATAAGTGAAGCAGAAAAGAATGCCCAGGTGAGCAAAATTCTCATGGAGCAGAAGTTGATGGAGAAGGACAGCGCAAGAAAGCAGGAAGAGATTGAGAATTTGATGTACATTGCAAGAGAGAAAAGCTTGGCAGATGCCAATTTCTACAAGTAAGTCTCTTTCTGCTTATTCCAAAGGATGTTGCCCCTAGTTACATATTTTGAAGGTTAAACTTGAATCTGCTCCCATCTTCTCCCTAGGGTGATGAAAGAGGCAGAAGCTAACAAGTTAAAGCTTACTCCCCAATATCTCGAGCTCAAGTTTATTGAAGCCATAGCAAACAATTCTAAGATCTTTTTTGGGAATAAGGTCTTAGCCTCTTTCTCTTGGACCGATTTTTTTTCTCAGCCCAATTTACCTTTTTTCTTTGGGTCTAATCAGCCATGCCTTCTGTTTTTCAGGTGCCAAACATGGTACTTGATCAGAGGCTTCTAGGCAATTTTCTGCAGGATGTTGCCAGAAACAGTGTGGCAGATGCTAAATAGTTCAACAATTTTAGATGCTACCCTTAAATATCAACAAAAGCCAAACAGTTTGCAGCTCTCAGAAGGTGCATGTTTTCATTGTGGCTAATCTGTAGTCGTTCTGTACAAATTTGGTTATCTGAAGTCGTTTTGTACAAATTTGGTTGTACAGGCAAGTTTCTGCTATCTATATACTTAAAAGTGGGGTTTGCTTTTTCTAATCTCCTCTTCGATCCTATGTTAAGATCATGGCAATGAGGCAATGTTTTCTGAGGACAAATTGTTTCGTTAAATTTACGTTATTCTCAAGCCAACAATTGACATTGATACTTGCCATGACAGAGAAAGTCAATGCACCATGAATCTCTTGCCCCTTATTTTGTCAGAGGTTTGCTTCGACTTCTAAACATAAAATCTACGATTATAGTTCAATTCAGATCGTTTTCTTTTTTCTTTTTTATAATTTTGAATTCGATTCTTTTTATGTAAAAAAGAATTAAAAAAAAAAATTGCAGGAGCTTGTTATAATGTTTTTATGACGGCCCCAATGTGAGGTTCAAATTTTTCTTTATTTTTCTTTAATTATCTTTATCTAATAATTAATTTATTGGTCTTAACTAATTTGATTATTTTAAATATCAAATCCATTGAGGGGTGAGTTTTTTGGATCGAGAATTTTGTTGTTGGATCAACAAATGCCGATTTTTATTTTTCTTTGTTCAAATATCATTGTTTACTTAATATCAAGCTAGTATATAATGTTCCATTTTGGTGTGTCAAATTAAAGATAAGATTTAGCTGAAATATTGACTAATCACACATTTAAGCATATGATTAATACACTAAAAGAAAAAGGGTATACACATCATACCTGAAAGGGGTTAAGTTGGTGAGAAATCTCAATTTTTTTTTTAACTTGTTTTAATTAATTTATATTTAATTTATTCTATTTATAATATTTTTTAATTAGCATAAAAAAATTAATAAAAAATATAGAATACAAACAATAATAACAACAATTTGAATCTTAATTCCAAAATTTGAAATTGTTCGTTTGAAAGATAAATATAAGAATAAAAAAAAAAACAAACACACACACACACTCTCTATCCAAATATATTTATAATACGAAAAGTGATGATTTAACTTATTCTAATTCTCATACGCCATTCATTCCTATTTGAAATTATTTTTTTTGTTAACTCCTTAATTGTCATATCTTTGCGAATATATTGCATCCATATTTTTAATTGTTTATCTCGTCGTTTTACTAAGTCTCTTATATTTTAACTCTTGATTCTATTAACTGTTGCATTTTTAGGTATTCGTTGTATATGTTCAAATCATTTCAAGCGATACTCTCGCATCTTATTCACAATTAAGTTCACTCATAATTTACTGTGTATCTCTTCATTTTTAATCATATCTTTCCTAATTTTATCACACATCTACCTTAATATTTTTATCTTAGTTACAACCATTTTTTATTTTTGTTTTTGTTTAATAGCCCAGCATTCGGTGTCATATCGTAATGCAAGTCTTACCGTCGTTGTATAAAACTTCCCCTTCAGATAGAGTGGCATTATACGATTTCAAAAAAATTCTAGATACTCTTTTCCATCTCATCCAACTCGCTTGAATTTTATAATTTATATCCTCATCTATATTACCGTCACTTTGGATAATGGACTCGAAATATCTAAAATGTTTACTTTTTGATATATCATGTCATTTTAAACTAATTGTTTCTTCTTTGTTTTGATAACTATCACTGAATGTGTACTTCATATACTCCGTTTTAGATTTGTTCAATTTGAATCCTCTGAACGCTAGTGTCTCTCTCCAAACTCCAATTTAATATTAATATTCTCTTTAGTTTCATCTATCAACACTATATCATCTGCAAATAGCATACACCATGGTATTTCATCTTGAATACTATTTGTAACTTCATTTATTACTATTGTAGATAGAATTGAACTTAATGCTGATTCCTGGTGGAGTTCAATGTTTATTGGAGAGCTATCACTTACCCTCCCGCAAGTTCTTACATCAGTGACAACTTTATCATACATATCTTTAATGAGATTGATGTATCTAATGGAAATCCTCTTTTTCATCAACACCCACCACAATATATCTCTTGGCACCCTATCATACGCATTTTCTAGGTCAATGAATATCATTTGTAAGTTTCTCTTCTATACTCTAAATATCTTCATAAGATTTCTTAGTAAGTAAATTGTTTCGATAGTGAATTTTCTTGACATAAATCCAAATTAATTTTGAGGCACGTTTATATCCAATCTCAATCTGTACTCAATCACTCTTTTCCATAACTTTATAGTATGACTCATAAGTTTAATTCCCCTATAATTAAAGTAATCTTGTATATCTCATTTATTCTTATATAATGGTACAAGTATACTCTCATTCCATGTTTTGGGCATCTTCTTGGTTTGCCAAAATTTTGTTAAAAAGATTTGTTAACATTGATATCCCGACTTGCTCCAAGTATGTCCACACTTCAATAGGTATGTCATTGGATTCTAAGTCTTTATTATTTTTCATTCTCTTTAAAACTTCATCTACTTCATGAAAACAAATCTTATATTTAAAATTCATATTGATCTCTTTTACAGGTATCATGATATTACCAATGTCTTTTGTACCCTCCACATTGAATAGATTATCAAAATAATTCTTTTAACGTTTTTTTATATCTTTATCCTCCATAATTATACTATTAGTTTCACTCTTGATATACCTAATACTATTTAAATCTTTTCTCTTTCTCTCCCTTAATTTGACAATTCTATAAATATCTTTTTCTCCATTCTTGGTTTCTAAATTCTTATATAATTCATTATACACCTTATTTTTTGATTTTTGGATAATTTTTTTCACTTTTTTTTTTCGCATTTTTATATAATTCAAATGTTTCATTATTTTTCATATTTTTAAGATTTATATAACACTCCTGTTTTGTTCGTATAGCAGTTTAGACTTTTTCATTCCACCACCATGACTCCTTGCCTATTGGAGTCCGTTCTCTAGATACACCAAATACCTCCCTACTTATATTCTTAATGTTATTAAACATTTTTATCCACATAGTTTCTGAATCATCATTAGTTGACCAAGTTGATTCTTGTATTAATTTTTCTCTAAAAATTATTACTTTTTCTTCTTTTAATTTCCACTATCTAATTCTTGACTCTACTAACGGACGATATTTCTTTTGTATTTTAGGCATACGCACATCTACAACTAAAATCTATACTGAGTTGTTACACTTTTTTCCGGTATAATCTTACAATCCTTACAAGTCATTTTGTCATTTCTCCTAGTGAGAAAAAAATCTATTCGACTAATATTCAACCCACTTCTATATGAAATTACGTGCGACTCTCTTTTTTCGAAAAAAGTATTTATGAATTTCAGATCAAATATTATAGCAAACTCTAGCATTGTTTCTCCTGTCTCATTCCTATTAATAAAACCACAGTTTTCATGTACAGTTTCAAATCTCTCGTTATTCTCTCCTACATATCCATTAAGAACTCCACAAATAAATAATTTCTCAGTACTAAGTATAATTTGTATAAATTTATCCAAATTTTCCAAAACTGTTTTTTACTAATTGCATCTATAGCTACTTGGAGTGCATAAACATTGACTATATTAATTATGTTTTTTCCATTAACCTCTTGACAAGTAAAATTCTATTTTTCTTTCTTTTTATCTCAACTATATTTTCATGTAAATTTTTATGAACAATTATTTTTACACAATTTCTAGTTCTATTCTTAACTGTGTACCAAAGCTTATACACATAAGGTTCAATTATTCTAATTTTCTCCCCTATCCACTTAGTTTCTTATAGATACATAATTTTAATTTTTCTTTTATTCATTATTTCCCCTATCTCCCCTAATTTGCCAATTAAAGATCCTATATTCCAAATAGTTAGACGTATCATATTTTCATTTTCTCTTATTTTTGTATTTTGACAAGTGATTTTTACGTTGACCGACAAATATAATAAAATAAACTAAATTAATAATAAACTAAATTCAACTAAAATTTTTAATTAAAGAAAAATAAAGAGTATTAAAAGATAATAATATTGAAAATAATAATGCCAAAATTAATTGTAAAAGTAAAATAATTTTTATTTGTCTCTATTTTATTTTGACAAAAGTTTTTATGTTAACTGTTAGTCTATCGCAACCTTACTCCTTTGTCCAGGTTTGAGACCGGTCGTGACGGAGCTCTTTTAAAAAATAATAATAAAAATAATACAAAAAATAAAAATAAAAATAAATAAATAAATAATAAAAATAAAAAATCATAGGTACTCTAAAATGTCCCAATAATAATAAAAAACCTAAATTGAAGAACAATTAAAAGAAACATGCAAAATAGATATTCAATAAGACTACAACTCAAATATATTAAAAGAACAATTTCAAGAACTCAAGACTTAAATTCAAGAAACTTCTTAAATGAATCAACAAATTAAGCACAACTCGAAAAATGAATGTAACAACACAACTTCTTAAATGGAACAGCAAAGATTGCAAAACAAAACAAAATGTGACAGCAAAACAAAAATAAATTAAACAAAACAAAAAGTTTATAACAAAAAATGAATATACCAAAATCAAGAACAATAAAACAGCATATTACTAAAACCAAAAGAATTATCTAAAATAAGAATAGAATGGATGCAACTACCTTAGACTACAATGAAGCAAAAATGAACAAAATATAATGGATGCAAGACTGAACAGATAACAAGACTTGAATCAAGAACAAACTACAATGAATGATCAAGAAAATACTAGAATAAACTGACCTAATTAGCGGCAATTTGAGCAAAAGAGTGATTGAACAGACCTGATCGAAGCGGTGGCAATTGGAACTCAGACAAGTCGATGACAAGAAACCCCTACAGCAAAAACCCAAGAAATCCAAGAAAACAGAGCACAATCTAACTTCTGATGTTGGCGACTGATTCTTTTCGTTTGAAGGAAATCAATCGTCCGACTGCAGAACAATGTTCAGAAAGCAAAACAATGTCCGGCTGCAGAACAAGCAGCTGCAAAAATTATATTTTTATAAAAAATATAGAATGCTACAAAAAAGTTATTTTTTTAATAAAAAATATTATATTTTTATATTAAAAAATTATTTAATTTTAATCGACTTTTCTGAACAGTTGAGGGGCATTGGCATTAACATTTTAAAAAAATAGAAAACAAAATATATAGTTACGTCAAAAGCTAAAATTTTGAACATGAACTACTAATTTATTCTTTAGAAAAATGACAATTTTGCGCTACGATTAGAGATACGATTTTAAGGTGAATTGTATGCGTTTTTGTATTTATATATTTTGAATAATACTTAGCATTTATATATTTTGAATATTATATATTATCAGTAAAGTTCACTATTTTAAATATATTTAAAAAAGAACCTCCAAACTTACATTAAGTTTGATTGGGATGGGAGAAAAAAAAGAAATGGATGTAAATGTGGGATGAATTATGAAATTATTTTCATTTAATTCGAAGTGAAAAAGGAGATGAAAGTAAAAAAGAGAGGAAATAGCAGCCCCTCTATGTCAAAAAAAAAAAAAAAAATTCTTTCTACTTGTGAATGAATTGGGTTGCCAAGAAAATTTGTGTACAAAATTATACTCATTTTCTTTTAACTTTATATGGTTTAGAGAGACGAGTACTCATTTCTTTTCCTCTCTCTCCCTCTATTTTTTATTTTAATTAAATAAAAAAATAATACCAAATTTTTTATTTCCACTTCTATCAAACAAAATAAAAAAATATATATTTAATTTCATTAAGTAAAGTAAATCTCCCTTCTTTGTTCCTCCTCTCTTTTACTCTTCATGAACCAAATTTACCCTTAATATTGCGGCGACTGGGAGCACCCTGCACTTAATTTGCTTATTTTTTTAAAATGGACAAATATATATATATATATATATATATATATATGCATGAATATGAAAAATAAACAAATATGATTATATTTTAATATATAATATATTTTTTAACGAAACACATGGACTGCATTGGTAGAAAAAGTTAAAAAAAAAATAATAAACAATCCCAAGATAAAATGGCATATTGCTTTCCCTTTCAATCAGAAGAAGGGCGGTCATCGAAGACCTATGAATTGTTCCGATGAATAGCACGAGTGTTGACTTTGATGGGCAGTCATCAAACATTGTATCCGTCCTAAAGTCATTCCTATAAATAATAATACTAAAAAAAATATCCCCGTTGATTCAGATATCGAAGGAGTCCACAAATTCAAGATTCGAGCAGGTAAGCAGAATCCCTTTCACAGCTCCAAGACTCCTGCAAATACCTCCGCCTCTCCCTCTCTCTCATAGCCTATTCCAAAAAAATCTTTACTAAATTTATCACATAGATTCTCTCCAAGAACTAAAGCAGTGGTTGTAGTTTGTACTTCAGTTTGTGGTTGTGTGGTCGCAAAAATAATTGCCACAATCATAACCCAACTTGGCGTTTTAATTGGGAGGTGAGTAGTCTCAACGAGGGATCCTTATTACTCGACTCAAACCACTAATCCGTCCGGTCCAAATCATTCAGATTAAAAAATCAAATTATTCGATTCAAATTAATAAAAATTAAATTTATTAAATAATTTTATTCGATTAAAAATTTGTATTAATGATTTGATTTGAAAAATAAAAACTTTTATTCAGATCTTGTTTAAAACCCGATTAATAAAGCTATAGAATTGATTTAGGTAAATTGATTCAGATAATTTGATTCGAATAAATTATTATTTTAAAGTTAATCAGAAATTTTAAAAATTTTTATATTTTGTAAAATTGGATCATATAAATAAAACTCAAATCATTTAACCCAAAATTTAATTAAGATAAATTAATTCAGATTTTATATGATTCGATTTAATTTTGTACTGGATTTTTTAAAATTCAAAATTCAAATAACTTAGTCGAATAATCTAAAAAATCGAATGCCCGCCCGCTTGTGAATGAGCCCCCCTTCTCCCGCTTTTGAATGAACCCCCCTTCTCTCTTCTTTTGTTTATAAATTCATATAAAGACATATCTTGGATTCTTTTCTTTTTTTCCCATTTTAGGGTGGAGTTGTTGAATTTTGATTTTCATTTGCTTCTTTATTATGGTCTGTCGGTGTCAAAGAAAAATGGTTTTATCTTTTATTTCTTTTTTCCCATCTGGGACTTGAAAGTAGAGGGGTTCTCTGCTATCGGATTTTTGATTTGTTGGTTGTGTTAGATTTGTTCAGTAAGTTCTGTGGTATGGTGAGTTTTGTTGGGTGTTTAGTTTAACGCCAGTAGTTTTCTTTTTTCTGCCCTTTGTAGTCCACGAATTGGAATTTGGTTTGTCCTAAAATTAACCCGTTTGACTTTATTGATTGTTGATTGGTTCTCCGTTGGTTTGTTGATCTTAATGCAGTTTCCTTTTTCTTGCTTCAAAATTCACATACTTCATTTCATGGCATTGAGTCCTTGAAATTGCTTTAGTTTGTCATAATTTATCGAAGTTGGTATTGGAAAGATATTGCAGGGGTGCTTTATTGAAGATTTCGCATACCCAGAATTGATTTCTCATGAAATTGAATCTTAGTACCCCTTTTTCTATGATTGCAGGATTTTTCTGATATTCCCGTTGTGATTCCTGAATTTTTGGCGGGGAATTTGTCAAGTGGGTTGAAAATGTACGTAGTGGAGAGCAAAGGAGGGGCAATAGCATGCATGCTCCTTTCCCTTTTCTTCTTGGGCACATGGCCTGCTATTATGACTCTACTCGAAAGGCGAGGCCGTCTTCCTCAACACACTTATCTTGATTACACTATCACTAATCTCTTGGCTGCTGTGATCATTGCTTTCACTATTGGTGAAATTGGTGACAGCAATGCCGAATCCCCAAATTTTCTCACTCAACTTTCCCAGGTTAGTTTTCCCTCTTTTGAATTTTACTAGTATACGCAATGGCCGACTTTTGGCTAAAATTAATGTTGGCTTAACTGGGGAAAGCAGATTCTTTTTTTTTTTTTTTTGGGGGGGGGGGGGTTCTCAAAGTCTATTATATGAAAGAGAGCCTCATTCCGCTGCCAATTAATTTCCAATAGAAGTAGCACGACATGCAGCAATATGCATGCTTAAACGTGCTCCGTTAGTAAACTCGGTGAAGTCACCATAGCTGTACCAACATAGTTTTATGTTCAAAATGCATTATCTGAATCTGATTTTGTTGCTCATAGATAGTGGTTTTAGATACAGGACAACTGGCCATCTGTTTTATTCGCTGTGGCCGGTGGGATAGTTCTCAGCATTGGAAACTTGTCAGCACAGTATGCGTGGGCATTTGTTGGTTTGTCAGTGGTACAAGTGGTTACAGCAAGCATGGCTGTTGTTATTGGTGAGCTTAGTGTGTGTCCGATGTTCATATCTTAGTCAGAATTAATTGATATTTTATATAAAAATTGTGCTATTTGTTCTTTCCTTACTGTTACAGGAACAACCTTGAATTATTTCTTGGATGACAAGATTAACAATGCTGCCATTCTTTTCCCCGGTGTTGGGTGCTTCTTTATTGCGGTCTGTCTTGGCTCTGCAGTTCACACATCCAATGCCGCTGATGGTAGAAAAAAGCTTGAGAACTTGCCAGATGATTGCAGAGAAGAATCAGGGTATGTTTCCCTTTGACAAGCATAATTGAGGAGCACCAACTATGGATACTAAAAGTTTTGTGACACATTTATTTGGTTCAATCAGCTGTTTAATAATCCTTAATCAAGCATATTGTTTTAGCTGTCCTTAATTTTCTTTTTGAGAATCTACATAACCATTCCGATTTTGAATTATTTTTGCAGAAAGAGTCCTAGGAATGGACATACTAGTGCAGTACCAGTAGAGAAGGCGGAATTTGGGACTGCACTCTTTCTTTTAGAACTTGAGAAGAGAAGATCCATCAAGGTTTGCATTCTTCATACCAATTTGTTCATACCTTTTCCATTTCCATGTTTAATGAATAATCTGTTGCTAGTTTTGAATATATTTATGCTTAGATCAGGCACTTCTCTTAGCACCGACTTGATAGATGGTATCAGTACTTGCAGGCATTTGGGAAGAGCATTCTCATTGGACTTGCCATAACTTTCTTTGCCGGTGTTAACTTCTCTCTCTTCTCTCCCGCATTCAACCTTGCAACTAATGATCAGTGGCATCTCTTGAAAGCCGGGGTTCCTCACCTAACTGTCTACACCGCATTTTTCTACTTCTCAGTTGCTTGTTTCACAATTGCCCTCATCCTAAATATCACCTTCTTGTATCGCCCTGTACTAAATGTACCTAAAACAACATTTTCTGCCTATCTAAGAGACTGGGATGGCAGAGGCTGGGCCTTTTTGGCAGGCCTGCTTTGTGGCTTTGGTAACGGACTCCAATTCATGGGTGGTCAAGCTGCAGGATATGCGGCTGCCGATGCTGTCCAGGTCAGTTTCAATACTTAAAGCACATATAAAGACGCACATGCATTATATGGTGGTGCATTGATACTCCATTTTACCATTTTCTACTTCTATTTTGAATGGTTTTGTATGATAACGCCAGGCTTTTCCACTGGTGTGCACGTTTTGGGGAATACTAATCCTTGGGGAGTACCGTAAATCATCAAGAAAAACATATATATTGCTTGCAAGCATGTTATTCATGTTCATTGTGGCAGTTGCAGTTCTTATGGCATCATCAGGGCATAGGAAACAACAATAGAAAAATCGTAGTTTCACAGGTTTAAATTAGAATGTGCCCACAGTCAACAGAGTGCAGCAATATGTTTTGTGCACATTCAAATGTTTGCGGTGTACAAGAAAGTGCTTCCTGATATGCCAAGGAGACGAAGACCGAGGACGATGAATAAGGTTCTTCTCTTTATAATCTGAAGAATGAATTCTGAGCATTCAATTTAGTCAATTGTTTTTAGGCTTCATGTCAGTTACATGTGAAGGAAAAAATGAAACACAAAAAGATTAATAGGAGATGGTCTGATGTGTTTTGGAGCTCAAGGGCTTCCATTCATATTTGTTCAATGAATGCCACCATTAGATGTATCTCATTCCAATCTTTACTTTGTTTATCTTAGTTTCCGTGGATGTATTGTTTGATCCCAAGAACAGATGGATTTTCTTCTTGGGAAAATAAGCACTTGCATAGGAAACAGAATAGTGTACCGCAGCCAAGTGGCCTCCAGACATTATTACTTCAGGTGTTTGGATAACTGAGTAATGAGATGACCGGATACCTTCACATCGCGCAGAAGGGAAAAAGGGGAGCTTGAATGCCTGTGCACGCTCCGAGGAGAATTATGCGATGGTGAAGAAAGATACCATTGAATATCTAAAGAAGAATTTAGTTAATATGGGATTTAGAAAACCCCAAAGATTTGCAGTGATGCAAGTAAAATGACTAAGTGCAACTAATTTAGTTGAAATAATCATTTTTTTTAATTATTAGTATCCGATAATTATATAAATCTCAATTATATTCGATTCAAGTCAGATTGAGTCATTAAGGGACAAAATTTTCCTAACATTTATTTTTATCGTGCACAGAATTTGAATCTGAAAACTTTCATAATTAACTATGATGCCGATTATATTAGGGTTTATAATGCTTATCATTTAATCATTTTAATTAATAAATGTTTTATTTGAATATCAAGTCAACAATATATAAAATGATTACTTCAATTTGCCCCAGTTTGGTTCAATTTAAGTTTGTTTTGTTTTGTTTTACTCTTGGTATTTTTCAATTAAAATGAAAACATTTTAATATAAAAATATAAAATTTTATCGGTAAAAATCTAAATTTTTTTATAAAACGAACTTAATCATTATATCATAATTTTTAATTTTAAAAATCTTAGTTAAGTGAATACGTGCACGTCTCAAAATTGCAGGAGATTTAACCTAGATTTTGTTGTTCATTAATAAATTTATACGCAGAAAAATAGTATTTGTGTGGTTTTTTAATGGGTTGCTGGACTCAAATTTTCAAAGTGTGATGCTTAAACCATGGGAAAGAAAGTCAAAATGACAAGAATGACCAAAAGAAGACCTCTCCCAGAGAGAGAGAGAGAGTAAAGTAGACTATGCATCTTTCTTATTCTTCAAAATCTTCGTCTACCGGTAGTATTTTAAAACTCGAATCAAAATACGAATCAATAGCGTCAAAGGGTTATTAGATCAAATCGATTGAACGGACAAAAAATCTAGATGATGTAATTATGAAATCATAAATAAATAAAAAATATAATGCCCTAAAATAATAACTTATAGTAGTATAATGGTGAAGTCTCTTTAATTTTTATCACAACACCTAGGTTCGAATCCAGAAGGATATAATTTTATCACATTTTTTGTGATAGTCCAAAAAAAGTCCAGATTAGACCGGTTACCGGTCTGGTTCCTGATTAATGGAGTCTTAGTAGTCAAAGAGTCACTAAATCAAAAGAACTACCAAATTTTTTTGGACTGAATGATCAGATGCTTTATTTTTTTAAATCAAAAATCTTAAATTCAAGATTTGAAAATGAAAAAAATAAGAATTTGAAAGAATTAATCTCTAAAATGGGTTTTATAGTGGTCAGATTGGATTAATCGAACGATTTCTGAATATCAATCGATAAATAAAAAAAATCAAAAGAGCTGATCTATCTACTTGCCATTGTCAACTTTTTTCTGATAGACCATCGTATTATTTTAGGATAATAACATTATAAATTATCAATATTGGTTACTCAGTGGGAAGGATGCTCAATTCACTTAACCATATCATGGGTTCAATTCATTATGGGTATGAAAAAAACTATACTATGAGACATTCTCCCAAAAGTGACAGTATGTCAATCCGAATTAATCGGGATAAAATTCTAGATACCAGGTACGTAACAAAAAAAAGATAACAACATTGTAAACCTTTTACTCATTTTCAAATTCAATTCTAAAAATCCTAAACATATAAATCTAACACAGATTTAATTTTATAATAAAATTATTGACAGAATATATATTTTGTTATTAAATAAGTCATATAACGTCTTCATATGACATTTCATTATCAATACCTACCCATGTATTTTTCCCCTTTTTTTTGTCAAGCAAAACCACAATACTTTAGAATTTTTATTTTATATAATTTTATAAAATCCTAGTGACAGATTTTTATTTTTGTCTGACAATTTTATTATTTGTAGTGAAAAATTTCAGCTTGGAGATTGATATATATATATATATATATATATATATATATATATATATATATTCTATTTTTTTTAAATAACCGTGTATATGTGTACAGTCGACCAAACTTCAAATTATGCCAAATGATGAGAAAATTAATTTGGACTATTGGCTATTCATTAGGGAAAAAGAAAATTAAAAACGAGAGAGAGAGAGATGTACACTGTTTTGCTCATTAAAAAAAATCCTGGTCAGAGTTCTTCAGATTATGACGATTTTGCAATATGACAGTGTATGTTTAACCCCACGTAAGGGTCCTGAACTCTTCTGGTAGTGCTCTTTGGTATCTCCAGTGAATGATCATCGCCAAAACAACACAGCTGCCGTTTATGACTGATAAATTGGTGGCTTGACCATCGTGTATTATAGGTCCTATATGAAATCTTCCCTCCGAACCTTTTACCAGGAAAAGATCAATCACCAGAACACCTTCATCTTTGTCTCTGAATACACAAGCATGCAGTTCCACCACTGACTCCCAGGACTTGATGAATTTTGGAAGGCTTGCTAGTCATTCTTCGCATCTGATGATCCGCATGTCCAGGTTCCTCTCCAAATGATAGAAGGTAACAAAAGGCGCTCTGTTTTCCATCCCGAAGATTGTGGCTGCGGAGATAGAGAAAAGGAAGGCCTTCATGTGATCAATGATATGAGGAAATGGATAATGTCTTTAAATTTTAAGGAGAAAATAGAGGAACTTGACTCCCCAACAATATGCTTTGCAAGCCAAGAAGAGAGCCCTATACAGTGCCCAAGTAAAAGCAGTGATGCTCTTCCGAAACTCCTCATCAATACCCTTTCCAAGCCCCAAGAAAGAAAAACAGGCAAAAGTACAATTTATTCTTCAGTTAGACGTACCACATATAAGCATGCTAAATATGCCACTCTAACTGCAGATTTAAGTGCCACTGTGGGAGCTATATAGTCCAGTGGGGCAAAATTTGTTTACCGAAGTTCCAATCAAGAGCAAAAGTTCTTGCATCATTTAGATTGCGCATGTTAAACAAAAAGCATTGTCAGGAGTGACAGTCATAGAATCATAGATTTTCTAACTAGTGTTGCCTTTTTGCGTATCAACAACAATAGTGAGAAACCTGTTGAACAACATCTTTCAAATTTGGAGGGGGCAGAATGCTAGAATCTTCCGAGATCAAACTTTATTGCTTCTCTTCTTATAGGACAAAATTGATTTTTATATTCTATGAACTATTGCCTCGGGAATTTATAAAAAATTTATAGCTTAGAAAATTTGAAGAGGTTTTGGAGAGCAATTTTGTATTAGTCTTTTTGTTCTGTTACACTTTGTTCCTTTTTACTTCTAAGGTATTTTCATCCTTAGGAGTTACTGTATATTCTTTCATTCATATAACATATTCCTCTTTTTCTAAATTTAAAAAAAAAAAAAAATCTTCAAGATTTACCTTCCGAATAAAATCATGGTAATGCTTATCCATCCATCTCCGACTTTCCAAATGCTCCGATTTGCTTTTATCCACAAGACTAGCCATCACAAGTGCATGTATGTAAGACTGTATTACATCCGATGCATCAGAATCTTTATGAATGATAATAGTGATAGCTCCCTTTCTCTTAAGTAGTATGTATTTTGCTGGAAAACCAACAGGGAGGGTTACATGTGTTTGCTTGAAGGCTGTTTTCTCAAAGAAATTACAGCAGAAAATTTTTTAACAAAACTCAGACCTTCTTTGTAATGAGAACTAGCAAGATGCAGGAGCTCCGCCCTAAATGTCAAGCAAAATTGAATGTTAAACGTAATGGAACAAGTTACACAGACAAGATATTAGTCAAAACAAAAACCAAAATAACAAGTGGCAGCCCACTAGTACGACATCAATAGAAGAAGAATCAAAGGTGACACAATTATCCTCAAATACCATGCTATATGCAATGCCACTGTCCAAGTGGATAGAGGCAGCTCCAAGAACACTGTTGAAGTGCTAATGCTAAATGAATGCTTTTGACCTAGGACCATACTTCCATATGAAAGAACACCCCTCCAACGTAACCCAACTGATGTGGAGTATGACAATGTATTATTCTAAAAGAACTTACACATCCTGGTGCTTAAGTGAAGAAACTCTAGGGCCCAAATTGATATGCTTATGCATCATCTTGGCACTAATTGAGCTCCATGGTGACATCCATGCTGGCAAAACATGTTCCATAGCAGAGACCTTTTGTGGAAAGAGAACTGGCATTCAAATAGACTTTTGCAATTATAGCAGTGGAAAAAGATATAACATAATAATATTCTGTTGTGTGTAAGATATTAACACATTTTTGCATCACACTGCACTTTGGATGACGTCGTGTAGTCATTTAAACAAATAACAAAAAAGTTCTAAGGCTCACAAGTATCCAAGGTGATTAAATCACAAGGCAAATTGTTGTAGACCATTAACATAGTCTTTCAAGAAAAAAAAAAAAAAAAAAAAATATATATATATATATATATATATAATCACAAGGAAATACTCCACCCCGGCGCCCCACTTCTCCCTCCCCTCTCCTAAAAAAAAAGAGGAGAAGCTGTAGAGATTAAAGTAGCACCTTGACCCGTCTCCATGAAATGCTGCAAAAGAATTGAGCTCCTTTCATAGTTTAATGTCGTTAGTGAAAGACAGCAAACGACTCTGTAATTAGCTGTAAATAGAAAAAATAAGTACACAAGATCAGAGTTCCTCTTAAGCAGAACAATTCAAGTTAGACATAAGTCAAAAGGCACACTCCAGACAAAAACTCACAGTTACTCAAGGTTAGAGGTGCTAGAAGATGCTCAACTGAGCAAGGCACAGTGCCAGGAGTTTGTTTATACAGTAGTATAATTTTGACACCAATAGGTATTTGTTTTATATCCAAGAAATGTGACATAAAATAGCTCCTTGCTCTTTTTATTTTTTAAATCAACTTTTTTTCTCTTAAATCTTTTGTTTTTTTTGGATGTAATTTTCTCTTTTTATTGTTTTTACCTTTCGATGATCGTCTATTTATTTTTAAACATAGTTTTTTTTTTGTTCAGCTCCTTGCTCCTTTTATTTTTTTACCTAAAAATTTTACTCTTAAATCATTCGTCTTTTGTAGACATAGGTTTTTCTATTTTCTTTGTCTCACTTGACCATTCAAATCCTTTTTTTTTTCAATCAAGTTTTTTTTTTTTTTTTTTTTTTTTTAAATTAGTCATTTATTTTTTTGTCTCGCAAATAGTCATCCATTTATTTTTAAACCACAATTTTTTCTTTTTTTTTTTCCTATTTAGGTCATTGCTCATTTTATTTTTTGGTTTTTTTCTTCTTTAATCTTTCCTTTTTTAACATAGGTTTTTTACTTTTTTTGGTCCTACGAATGGTCATCTCTTTATCTTTTTACTCCACTTATTATCTTTTTTTTTTATTTCATTCGTTAGTTTTTTTTTATGATTTCAGTAGTTAGACATTTTTTTCATGTTGTTAATATACATTATATTTTTCATTTATTTGGATTATAATTTAGTTTAAATATCAAGTTAATTATAAATTTAATAAATGATTATATAGGAAAAAAATATAATTTACATTTTTTGGGTATTCCGTGTATTTGTATGGGCAAAAAACTAGTACAAGAGATTGTTGGGGTTACTGTTCATGCACACCGTTTATAAACAGTATCGCAGGTGCAATTACCAAAGTATCCCCCTTGCTATTTTTTTTTTTTTTTCCAAATCTTTGCATTTTTTTTTGCCCCATTTCTCTTTTTTTTTTTTTTTTTTTGCTTGGGTTTTTCTTCTTTTGAAGAACCCGACTATGATTTTATTATCATTTAGAACATTATAATTTTTCCCCCTTTTTGTTTCGGTTCTTGCACTTTTTTTTTTCTTTTTTTTATTTAGGCTTTTCGTCTTTTGAGAAGACCCCGCTATATTTTTTTTAACCATGTTATATTTTTTTTTTGTTTAAATCCTTTCTCTTTTTTTGACACCGTTATGATTTTTTTTCCATTTCAGTCCTTGACCTTTTTCTCACTTAGATCTTTTATATTTTTGAAACCACTTGTGGTTTTTTTTTTTTTTTTGCCCCATTACTTTTCTTTTACTTGGGTCATTCCTCTTTTGGAGAGCCCCTCTATGATTTTTTTTTTCATTTAGGATCCCGTAATTTTTTCCCATTTATTTTTTTGTTCCAATTGTTGCGTTTTTTTTTTTTTTTGCTTAGTTTCCATTTAGATCATTCATCTTTTGAGAAGACCCCCCTATGTTTCCTTTTTTGACCACGTTATATATATATATATTCGTTTAACTTCTTCCCTTGTTTTTGACACCACTATGGTTTTTTTTTCTCATTTCTTTACTTAATCTTTTTTTTTTCACTTGGATCTTTTATATTTTTGGAGCTATACTTTTTTTTTTTCCGTTCAGGTCTTGCACTTTTTTTTCCCATGATCATGCTGTGGTTTTTTTTTTTCATTTAGGTCCTTGCACTTTTTTTTCGTTTAAATCCTTTATCTATTTTGGGCCACATTTTGTTGTTTTTTTTTTTTCCATTCAGATCCTAGAACTTTTTTTTTTTTAAAGTAATTACACTTTTCTTTATTCAAATCGTTGCATCTTTTTCTGGCCTTTTTTTCTCTTAGATTCTTCATATTTTTGGGACCACACTTTGTTTTTTTTTTTTTTTTTTTAACATTTGGGTTCTTGTGGTTTTTTTTTTTAACATGTGACCACACTTTTTTTTTTTCATTCAACTTTTTTGCACTTTTTTGACCCCCTTTTTTTACTTAGATATTTCATCTTTTTTGGACCACATTTTTTTGTCCAGATTCTTACACTTTTCTTTAACCCTTTTTTTTTTTCACTTAAACCCTTCATCTATTTGGAACATAAGTTTTTCATCTTTTATATTTTTTGCCTTATGTATGATCGTCCATTTATTTCTAAATCATAGTTTTTTATTTTTTTTTTCATTCAAGTTTTTATTCTTTTATTTTTAACATAGATTTTTTTCCCCTTGATTCCTTCATCTTTTCGGATATGAGTTTTCCCCTTTTTTTGTCTCATGGATGGTCATTCTTTTATTTTTAAGCCATAACTTTTTATTTTTTTTTTCATTCAGGTTCTTACTCTTTTTTATTTTTATCTTTTTTTTTCCTCTTAAATTCTTCATTTTTTTAACATAGGTGTTTTTTTTTTCTTTTTTTGGCCCATGGATGGTTATCCCTTTATTTTTATTATCATTTTGCTATGCTTATTACTTTTTTTTTCCTTTCATTTGTTGGTATTTTTTAGAATTCTAATGGTTACACTCTTTTTTTATGTCGCTGATATATGCTGTATTTTTTGTTTATTTGGACGATAATTCAATTTATATATTAATCTAATTATGAATCTAACAAATGTTTGTATGGTAAAAAAATACAATCCAAATCTTGAGGGCACTCCATGTGTTAGTAAGGACAAATGAGTAGTTATTATTATAAGGTTAAAACATCCCGGCTAAGATTTAACAAGAATATAAAAACAAGTGTGCATGTAAGAGAATTTAGGTTTGTTTGAACTTGAACAATTTGATATGCAAAAATATAAAATTTTAACATTTCCATAAATTAGCCGAATTGTTTCCATAAATCTTTTTTGTTATCCAATTTTTAATTTTTAATTTTTAATTTTTAATTTTTAATTTTTAATTTTTAATTTTTAATTTTTAATTTTTAATTTTTTTTATTTTATTGTAGTATCATGTTATTTTTCCATTTGAGGTAATTCATTTCCGTTGCATACGCTATTTTATTAATGAATGAAATAAATATAACATTATTTTTTATTCCAAGAGTTTTAAAATCAATATGTTTAGAGAGAGTAAATGTAAATTAAATTATTTTTGTAAGAGTTAAAACACATTGTATAGTTTTAGAGAGTCAAATTTTGAATTTATTTTTTTAGAGAGAAAAACTAATGTATTTAGAGAGACAAAATAAATAAATTTTTCTATAGAAAAAATATGAATTAAATTGATTTTTTAGAGAGAGAAAGTTAATATGTTTAATTTTAGAAAGAGAAAATTTTAATTTAATTTTTTAATAGAGAAAAATTTAAAGTCATGGTGCATAGAGAGGTAAAATTTAAAATATTTTAAACTTTATAAGTTGATGTGTTTAATTTGGAAGACAACAAAACCAATTTTAGTTTTCTAGTGAGAGAAAATTCAAAAAAATTTGTGTTTAGGGAGAAAATGTAAATTAAAATAATTTTTAAGGAGAGCAAAATAAAGTGTTTACTTTTTTGAAAGAAAAATTTAATTCAATTTTTTAGAGAGAAAATTAAAAATTAATGTATTTAGAGTGATAAAATTTTAGAATAATTTAGTTCTTTTAGAGAGATAAAATTAATTTGATTAATTTTAAAGAAAAAATAAAATTTGTTATTTTTTGAAAAAGAAAAAAAATAAAAACAATGCTGTTAGAGAGAGAATGTGCGAAACAATTTGATTTTTTTTTTAAAAGATAAAATTAATGTTTTTATTTTTATAGATAAATAATTTATATAAATTCAGTTTGAACAGAGAGAAAAAATAATAGTTAAATTATAGAGGGACAATTTAAGTGTTAATGTGGATAAATAAAAGTTTTAAAATAAATGAGCAAAAAATGAATAAAAGTTTTAAAGTAAATTATTTAATGAGAAAAAAAAGAATAAAACAAAAAAGGTGACAAACGCTAGAGGAAAGGTTTGAACCTCGGACTTGTCGTTAAAGGCTACAGACCCTAACCAACCGAGCGGCTCTTGCAGAGTGGACCCTTGTGAAAAATCCCCATCTTTCTATTCATTTCCCTCAATTTTCTCTCTCAACGCAAACCCATCTTCAAAACCCCTGAACCTCCCGGTCCAAACCCCAAAAACCCTAACCCAGATCGCAGCTATTCCCCCGTCACCAGTTCCCAATCTTCTCTCTCTTCTAACAACATTATTGATGATGTATGGAAGTCTTTCCAGACACTCACAAACAGCTCTAATTTCCCCAGTAAGCAACTCACTAACTATCTCATGTGTTACTTGTCTATGCTCAGTGACACTCATAACCTGAAAACAGCCTTTGCTTCTGTTATGTTTGTGATTGAGAAGAAACCCCAGTTGCTAGATTTTGAAACTGTGAACATCCTTTTGAATGGCATCATGACTCTGGCACTTTTGCCCCTGCATTTGCTTTGATTAGATGTATGTTCAAGAACAGATTTTTCTTGCCCTTCAGTGTTTGGAGCAATGTAGTTCTGGTTTGCTTTGAGTGACCGGGATCCGACCAAAATGAAACTTTGGTATTTATTTCATTGCAGTTCAACGGCTTATATGTCTTCCAACGCTTGCAAGGACTGTGGAGCTAGTGGGGACCTGTGTGGTTTTGCTAATCCTGACGAGTCATTTGCTTGCATTTGTCGGAATGGGATGAATACTACCAACAACTGCTTTGGACATGGTTGGTGTTGACCCGAAAGGTTTTTCTTCATGCATTAGCCTCAACCTTGATCTTGCATATTCTGATGGTGATAAAAGTTTTATACTGGTTTACATCAACAATTTTGTTATTGTGCTTTCCATGTGAAAGGATATGCTTGGAGTGGGACATGAAGAACCAAAACTCAAATAACGTTGAGTATGAAAGGAATGTGAAAAGTGAAACCTGTTGCCTTTTTTCTGATGTTTATAACTTTTTCCACCAAATTTCTTTTCTGTTGGCATACATTCCCTTTTTTGCCCAGAATTATTGAGCATTTGTCCATGCATGGATTCAAACTTTCCCATTAATTAAGCTTTGCGTCTTTAGGACCAGAGGATGCTACCTTAGAACTTTCCTCTTTCCAGTAAAGAGCTAGCTAGCTATTAAAAGCGATCATTCTTTTCGAATTGATGGGAATTTACATCACAAAAAAAAAAAGAGGGAAAAAAAGGTGCATTGTTTTTATTAAGTTCTTTTCATTAACTGTGAAAATAGAAAATATACACGTTATTTGGACCTGCATTACCACATTATGAGTTGAAGATTAGTAGGACGGTTGTTGCAATATATGAGCAGCCATTTTCGTTTTCCTTGTAGGAGTTGTAGTCCTGCGGATGGTGCTTTTGCTCGGAAGCAGGTGAAATGGTAAAAGGCTTGAGGGTGGTGAATGCAATCAAGAGGCTTTCTGGAATAGCTGTGATGCTTTGGAAAGAGACTTGCAAGCAGCGGATTTTATCATTCCAGGATCCAGTCCCTAAACCTCAAACTCACAACAGCTATGTTTTGATTGTGATAACAAATTGTCGATCATAAGGACATGATTTCAAAATGCAGTATATTATGTAACTTCAAATATGAGCCCATTTCTTTCTTCACCTAATTTTCTCTTAAATGTTGTTATTAAAATCTTTATTTTGTTTAATTTTTAAGTATGTAGAGTTTTTTTTTTAATTATTTTTTCAAATTAGAAAATCTTTCAAAAGAAGAGTAAAAGATGATTTGGTAAAATGACAATTTTTAGAATCATTCTTATTCAAACAGAATGTTTCAATGTTATTCCATATTTCACTTTTTTATCTTAAGTACAATATTTCTTTGGCAAATAAATTTTAGTAAAAAAGTTTATTTTAATTGAATTGAATATATTTTTTATTTGATTCGAATCTGATCATGTATGATTATTTTTTCCGACAGCTATCAGATTATACCAATAAATCTTTTAATGCTAAAATTAGTAAAATTTGATTTTAAGAGCATATCATATGATTTTTTTCCTACTAAATTAGTTGATATCATAAAAATAAAATAAAAATATTATTATGAAAATAATAAAGTATGATTTTTATTTATGTATATAAAATTTATTTTTTGTCCTGAATAATACAAATTCTATTTTTAACCTGTGAAAAAAATTTATATGAGAGATAAAAAATTGGCATTAAACTATATGATTAATTAAGTATAAGGTGGTAAATAAAATATTAACTAATTTAAATGGGTATATTCCAATTTATAATGCGAATTTTTGGGCTTGTAAATTGGAAAATGAAACAATGGCGTGATTAGCACACGCGATAAATAATTCATAATAACCAAAAACCCGCACCAAAAATAATAATAATAACCATAAAAGCTTTCAATTGTTCATATCTTCGGAATGATTCCTCTGTTTCCAGCTTCAAAATTTTAAGAAGTTGAAATCAATTCCATCTAGCTTTCCTAATTTAACTCTTGCAATTACATTACAAATTCTTGTGTCCTTGAGGATATGATCACATTTTAAACACGACCAGCTTCCTCTTTTTAGTTGTCTGTTTGTTCTTTATTAGTTCTCCCCGTAGCAACACACTTGTTTCGACAGGTCAGCTATCTCTCTCTCTCTCTCTCTCTCTACCCAGTTGCCTTGGCAATGGTGATGTTCTATTCTTCCCTTTTTTTTTTTTTTTTTTTTTTTAAGTGCTTGACAATGATGTAGTTCATTTCATTTGGATTATGCAAATAGATTATCACTCTCTCTCTCTCTCTCTCTCTCTCTCTCTTCATCCCCGGTAGCCAAAATTACAATTTTTTTGGACGCCCAACAGTGATATATTTTATTTGGAGTAGTTCAGTGTGATCTCTCTCTCTCTCTCTCTCTCGGCCCAGTTGCCAAACGTACATTTTGTTGGGTGCCCAAACCTGGTTTGTTGGGATTACTCAAACTGGCTAGGTTGGTGCTTTTAGCAAAAATGTAGAATTGAAGTGGTTTTGCTTCAAATGTTATGGTCTCCAAAGATAATTTTGATTTAGTCCTAATTTTTCTGGTTTTTTAATCTTGTTTGATAGAGTTATTGGCATTAATCTGTTCTCGTAGCTAATCTTTGGTTTTGACATTTTGTAGTTTGGGCTAAATATGGGATTGTTGTTTTATTATAATCTGAGTTGCTTAAAATATTTCCCTCAATAATTATTCATGTGGTATTGGTTCCTTGAACATACCATTAGAAATGTGATCATATACTGTGTATTGTTGATAGTTTTCATTTACCATTGTTGATTATCAATCTTTGTTGGGTATTTTTTTTTAGGTCAATTCAGATGATTGGTGGTGGGATGATTTTGCCATATCTTCTTCTGATCCTTGGAACAACACAAGGCGTGGTTTCACATGCTCTTAAAGATACTGCATATATCAAGGCTTCACCCGGAGTTCTCGGTTTGGAAGTAATCATTAGTCTTGCATCATTTTGGTTCATTTCACAGTTCAGTGATCATTGAAACCAAGGAAAGATTGTTCCTGCATGTGATTTAGGTTCTGATCGTTATAAGACAAGGAAAAAAAAGATTTAGATGCTTTGGTCATGTACAAAGGGTACCCCTTGATGCCCCTGTAGTAGGAAGTGATAGCATACAAGTTGAAGTCACTCCTAGAACTAGAAGAAGGCGTAATGAAACTCTGGGAGTGACAGAGAAACCCAATATGTTAGGTTAATATAACCATTGACAAGGCATTAAATAGAATTGAATAGAAAAAAGCATATTTCTACTAGTTTGGGTTTGGGACACGATTCTTTGTTGAGTTAGAGTTGAAGAATGAGCCTGCCATGCATCTGACGTCATTTTCAATTTACATCTACTTTCAAGATTTAGGCTTAGATGAAAAATGTCAACTCACTGATGAGTAAGACTGTAAAGATATTTATACTTTTTCAGGGACAAGCTACAGAATGGGTAAATTTAGAGTTTATGTCACCAAACCCATCAATTGATGATTGGATTGGGGTGTTTTCTCCATCCAATTTCAGGTAACAATCGGATTCTGTTAAAATGTAATATCACTTTAGGAAAACTTATGTACTATTGTTCTCCAACTGATTCTTTACGCTAATAAGATCAATCATACAAATTTTTCTATTGTTCTCTAACTGATTGTTTACGCTAATAAGATCAATTCTGCAAATTTTTCTATGTCCCTCTCCAGTGCTTCCTTATGCCCAGCTGAAAACAGAATAACGTACCCACCACTTTTGTGTACTGCACCTATAAAGGTTTGAAATATCTTGCTTTGCCGGGGTTTATAGTTCCATTGACAAGGCTTTATATATTGCTTTTCGATAGAAGAAACAAAAGATTAAGTTCACCATTTGGCTGAAGCATATATATTTTTTTTCTTGCAGTATCAATTTGCAAATTACAGCAGTCCTGGGTACATTGATTCAGGAATAGGCTTTTTGCAGTTAAAATTGATCAATCAGAGATCTGACTTCTCATTTGCACTCTTTTCCGGTGGCCTATTAAATGTAAGCAAATAGCATCTTGTCTTTATCCTCTCTTAGGCATTGTGCATGGGATGATTGTCTCAAACAACTAAATTTAAAGAAGCAATACTGGCTGTTTAGTTCTCAAATATTTTGTGAAATCGCTTTTACAGTTATCTTTTGGTTTTGAACTGCAAAGTGACAATTAGGCACAGTTCTTTAACAATTTCCCTGAAATATTAACTTCTGCAAATGATAATTTGTGCATCAGAATCGGCTCTTCTTATTATTTTCCAACTGAATCGGTTCTTCCAGGTTTATGTTAATATTTTTCTAGTGGACTGCAAGACTGAAGTTTCTTTATTTCACATTTTTATTTTTATTTATTTCCTGAGAAACTTTGGATGTATTGAAAGAAAGTGTCATGATTCAGAATGTCAACCTGATACTTCTACATCATGATTGAAATTTGTTCTTGGTGTAACAGCCCAAACTGGTGGCAGTGTCAAACAAAATAGCCTTTGCAAATCCAAAAGCACCGGTCTACCCACGTCTAGCCCATGGAAAATTATGGAATGAAGTAAGTTACTATTTCATTTCCGGTGATCTTGCAAAAAATTTTCTTGATAAGTGCTTTTTCTTTCTGCATGTGTTGATGAAAAGTTATGAAAGGTCTTCTTTCTTACAATCGTAAACTTTTTATGTTTAGTCATTTTTTGTTTTATTGTCCATCTGAGTGTGTCTTTCTCCTTCCCTCAATACATCTGGCTTTATTCTGTGCTACTACTACCTTTCTCTGTTGGGCTGGATGACCTATTTCATGAAGTGATGAGTCTCTTTTTCTTTGTATACTTCTACTCAGATGACTGTAACCTGGACAAGTGGATATGGGATTGATGAAGCTGAACCTTTTGTTGAGTGGGGTCCTCTAGGAGGAGAACAAAGACGCTCTCCAGCAGGGACCCTGACTTTTGACCGTAACAGCATGTGTGGTGGGTGGTTCTTCCTTTCTAATGTCAATGATGGAGTTTTAACCGACAAAACTTTGAAAAATATTGGAATGCCAACTATTCTAGTATATGATTTATCACAAGCATCTCCTGATTAGAGAACTGTAACAAGTCATTTCTTGTTTAACTGGAGTTTGTGCTCACCTTTTAGACAAAATTTAGAAGCTGCATTCCCTTATGGATATGCTGGTAGTCAAGATTGTTTAGACATCTTGCTTTAAAAAATCAAAATAATGGAAACATGGTGAGAAGAGGAGGTCTTGCACGGACATAAAGCAAATTGATGCTCAAAATTAGCCAAGACAATCATTATTTATTACAACAACAAACTGTGTAATTCCAAATTTTAGCTTGGTCGTTTGAGAACAATATAAGAGAGAACAAAAAAAAAAGAAATAAATAAAAATAAACTATCAATAAAAACTTCATAACAATAATAATAATGATAAAAGTACATTAATTCAACTGGTTTGGACATAGTGTGCGTGTGTGTGTGTGTGTGTTTTTTTTTTTCTTTTTTTATGTACAGTATTTTAATTTTTAATTATTTTATATTTGTTTCTAAGACGACCGATCCCAAATTTTGGGATTAAGACTCGGTTTGTTATTGTTGTTGCTAGTTCGGATTCTTTTGCACTAGTCATTCCTATTTAAAGTTATTTTCTTAACTAAATGTTTTCAACGCGTTTTGCTAAATCTCCTGCATTTAAGCTCTCGTTCCTCCTAACTGTTGCATTTTTGGATTTTCATTACACATGTTCACAGAATTTTAGGCGATGTTCTTTCATTTTATCTACAATTAAGTTCACTACCAACTTAGTATGTATCTCTTAATTTTTAATTCTATTTTTTCTTTTTTTACTACACATAATACTAGTTTTAATAGAATCTCACCTTCAACTGTAATGGCATTGTGTAATTATAAAGAACTTCAGATGCATTTCTTCATTTCATCCAAACTGTTTGGATCATAAAATTCATATTCGTCTTAATTGCTATCTTTTTGAATGATAGACCCAAAGTATCTAAAATATTCACTTTTTGGTACATTCTATCCCCTTAATTTAATAGTTTTTTAATCATCTTGATGGCTACCATCAAACCTATATCTTATATCTTAATCATTTCTCTGTCTCATATGCACATTTTTTTACTAATTTCTAAATTAGTTTTGGCTTCAATATAACTAATTATTTAGGTACTATAGTTTTCATGTAATCATTTTATCATTAAAATTTGCTTCTAGATTAATATAAGTCAATAGGTCAAATATTGGAATGATTATCATTGGTTAACTTGAATCAGTAGAAAGCTTATTTCAAGTGCAATATGCAGGTGCACCAGCAAGGACAGTTGGGTGGCGTGATCCTGGATTCATACACACCAGCCTCCTGAAAGAGTTGTGGCCAGATTCAAAGTATGTTTCATCCTCTATGATGAAATAATAGTGCGTCTTTATACCTTTTCAATCTCCTTAATTTTTTGCCAAGACTACCGGTTCTTGTAGAGTGAAACTCGCCTCAAACCAGATGGCTGAGCTGCATTTACAAAATCAAAGCCATTTTTTTTCCTTTCATTTTTTCAGCATCGTCTTAGCTAGGTCCCGCATGTAATGAGGGCCAAGACTCTTGGTCTCAGGGATCATTAAAATGCCTTCATTTTAGTCTCAATGACTAGCCCAGCTTAATAACTTCCTGGGGACTTCTGATAGGACAGGGGGAGAACATAAATGAAACCGATGACCATCAGAAAAAGGCCAAGTTTCAACACTGTCTTCATCTTCAATAAAGCTTTATTTACAAAGAATTAGGACTCTTGCGGTCTATTTATTACTTCCGGTCTATTTCTTACTTCAGTTGCCACTGAAAACCTCATTTTTATTCTGATCATGCAGGTATACATACAAATTGGGGCATAGGTTGTTTAATGATTCATATGTTTGGAGTCGACAATACCAGTTCAAAGCATCTCCTTTCCCAGGTCAAAACTCTGTGCAGCGTGTAATCATTTTTGGTGACATGGGAAAGGTTTGAACACCTCTTGGTCAGCTCAATTAGCAACTAGAATCTAATTTATTGTTCTTTTGCTCAGTCTCAACCATTTACTCAAAATCAAAAGTTTCAATCTGTCGTAGACTCATCTTATATGAGTATTTATATTCATAAAAGAACATAATTTGGTTAATCCTTCTCCTCTTCAATTCTCTTGTCATTTTTCCATATACTTAATTTCTGTTTTTCCCCAATGTAAGGCCTTTTGCATTCCCTAATAACTGCATAAATAAATCTGCAAGTTATGCTATGCTGTTTTGCATTTGCTTGTTTTACTCCATCAGGACCTTCTCTGTTGTCCATGGAGATCACAAAGCCAAACCCTCTATAACATTCTAAAACTTTTTATATGCTCATCATGCCGCAGGATGAGGCTGATGGTTCACTCGTTTATAATCAATATCAGCCTGGTGCTCTAAATACCACTAAGCAGATTGTTAGAGATTTGAAGGAAGTTGATATAGTATACCACATTGGAGATCTGTGTTATGCTACTGGATATATCTCACAGTGGGATCAATTTACTTCACAGATTGAACCCATCGCATCAACTGTTCCTTACATGGTTGCAAGGTTTTTCATATACTCTATGCACATCCATCTCATTTGACTTCTTCTCCTTGTCTTTTGTTGTTCATTGTAATAAGAATTGTCTTTTCAGTGGAAACCATGAGAGGGACTGGCCTGGAACAGGATCATTCTATGGCAGTCTGGATTCTGGTGGGGAATGCGGAGTTCCCGCACAGACTATGTTCTATGCCCCCGCTGAAAATAGAGCTAAGTTCTGGTATGAAATCGCTTGGCTTCAAAATGTTAACTTTGTCACATCATGACTTTTAAACCAATGAACTCTGTAACTTCTAAGTTTATGACGGCTAATTATCCCATTTTTTTGGTATTCCAGTAGTTAAAACCAATTTGCATTTCATTCTTTATTGTCCATTGTAATAAAGATGCAAATAAAAAATGTTTTATTTTCAAATATTTGTTTTTTTTTTTCCCCTTTTTTGGGAGGGGGGGAGTCAGCATAGATATTGGTTACAATTGAAAATGTTTTATCAATAAAAATTTCATTTATTTGCAATCTAGGCATAGGTTGCAATACGGTTTATAATTCTTCTTATTGTCTCTAGTGGGAAAATGATCCTGCAAACAGAAGTGAAATTAGACCGGTTTATGCCAGGTACAAAAGTGACTATGGCATGTTCAGATTTTGCATAGCTCATACGGAGGAGGATTGGAGAGAAGGCACAGAGCAATACGAGTTCATTGAACACTGTTTGGCAACAGTAGACAGGCAAAAGCAGCCATGGCTGATCTTCCTTGCTCATCGAGTACTTGGTTATTCTTCTGCTACATTTTATGCGGATAGTGGAGCATTTGAGGAACCGATGGGCAAAGAGAGCCTTCAAAAGCTTTGGCAAAAATACAAGGTTGACATAGCCATGTATGGCCATGTGCACAACTATGAAAGGACTTGTCCTATCTATCAGGTAGCCCTTCCTTCTTTGCCGCATTTTACCCATTTAAGAAGGTAATTGGCCACTTTGTACTTTAGGAAGAAACCACATGAAAATTGGATGAAGGATAATCAGAGAAACAAAAATGACTAAAATAATAACCTCAGAATCAATTTTGATTTAGACACCATGTGAAGTGAAAACACCTTACAGGTTTATGCTCTATGGTGCAAAGACTTTTAAGTATGTAGCTTTAAATAATCTAATAATCTCCAGAAAACACTTTCTGGAGCAAAACAAGTGTTACTGGACATAGTTTCTACACCTGCAAGACAACTGTGACTTAGATGTGCCCATTCTTATTTGACATTCCCTTTTAATCCTCATTTGCTGCTGCTGCAGAATATATGCACCATGAATGAGAAGCATCACTACAAGGGGACCTTGAACGGGACTATACATGTAGTTGTGGGAGGTGGGGGAGCAGCCCTTGCGGATTATACCACCCTACAAACCAAGTGGAGTGTCTTCAAGGACCACGATTACGGATTTGTGAAGCTTACAGCATTTGACCATTCAAATCTGCTGTTTGAGTACAAGAAGAGTAGCGATGGAAATGTGTATGACTCTTTCAGAATAACACGGGATTATAGGGACATCCTGGCCTGCACTGTGGATAGTTGTCCAAGCATGACCCTGGCATCTTGATTCTTCTATGGAGGGAAGCATTTCCTCTCTGAGTACCATAAATGGATGCTGACCCATGAATTGGACTCTCAATGGCCTCAAGATGTGTGTCAGCTTTGTAGCTGTTGGTTTTAATTAACTAACTTCTGACATCTTAAAGCTAATTAAAAGCGATGGTCTTCATTGTGGGAAATCTAGATTGTCTCCTTTTGTTAATCTCAAAGGGTTGATAGTGATGTTTCTAGTTTTCTACAAAATTACTTTGGTTATTGAAGTTAGGTGAATGACTCGAAACTCTTCCCTCCAATAAAAGCCCTCGATTTGAGTCACTCTCCTCATCCCCTTCATTGCTAGCAATAATTTAAAAAAAAAAAAAAACCATTTTAGGCAATTCTAATGAACTCTTATACCAAGGTCATAACTATGAATATTAACTAATTGTTAAAATAATTTATTCTTATTAAAAATGTTGTATTTATTTTTAATCTACTATCCCACCCAAGGTTTACAATTTAGTTGTAATGTTATTTGAATCAAAACATTAATAATCAAAATAATAAAATTTGACACTGTTCAATTTTAATAAAAAAGACATAATGTAATTAATTTAAAAATAATAAATAATTATAAAAAATATAACAATAATAATTAAATCTACAATCGATTAAATAGATTCTTTTATATTATTGTATTTTATTTCAAATAAAAAAATAGATGGTTATGTAACAACTAACAACACATTTTTGTGCTTTTATGGAATTATTTTCTCACGGGGCTCAGAGATGATAGAATTAATTTATACAAAATTAGTTGGGTTTTTTTCTATATGAAATATTACAGATGAGATCTCATTTTCTCCCATGGAATGTGGTTATAGCCCTGGAATATCGGAACGGCAGCGTTTTATGCTTGATTTGGAAAACGAAGCGAATGCGTGATTGGCACACACTATGAAAGCAAAAGCCGAGCTAAATTGGTACCAGTGGTCGAATGTTCTATTAAAGATTCCAGTCTTCTCTAAAATCGAAGGAAAAAAAATCTGCGAATCATTTCAGTTCAATCCAACTTTGTCCTCCCTGGTTCCTATAACTACAAATTCTTCATTTGTTTTTACTAAATGTTCAAAATTTAAGTCAGCTTCATCTTTTTGGTGGTCCTCTTGTTCTTTGTTAGTCCTCCATTCAAAAACCCCTTTCCTTTTCCACAGGTACAGGTCATCACTCTCTCTCTCTCTCACACACACACACACACCCAGCTGCCAATAGTTCTAGTCATGTTTCTTCTTGGGTGCCCAACAATAATATAGTTCATTTTGAGTTCAGGGTCAACTCTCTCTCTTTCTCTCTCTCTCTCTCTCTCACACACACACCCCCCACACCCAGTTGCTAAAATGCATATTTGTAGGTGCCAAACACTGACATAGTTCATTTCGATTACTCAAATTGGATAGGTTGGTGTTGACTTTAGAAGAAATGCAGAA
This sequence comes from Dillenia turbinata, assembly GCA_037126225.1. NCBI lineage: Eukaryota > Viridiplantae > Streptophyta > Magnoliopsida > Dilleniales > Dilleniaceae > Dillenia > Dillenia turbinata. The sequence goes on from JBAMMX010000011.1 coordinate 6,747,653, forward strand.
GACTAAAGTGGTTGATTTGTGATATTCTGGTGGTCTGCAATGATAATTTTGATTACTCCTTATTTGTCTGGAGTGAGATTTTTGCATTAATTGGTTCTTTGATTTTTGACTTGGGTATTGACATTTTGTAGTTTGTAAAAATGGAGAAAAGAGTGTCTTTTAAAATCTCAAGCCCTTTTGATCTTGTTTAGTATACTAATTTTGGTGTCTTTTTTGATACTGAGTTCTTGAACTCTTTCCCTCATTTGCTGTATTCTTTTGGTGATATTTGCTCTTTGTACGCTTGATTGATTGAAAATGTGATCATATAGTAATTTGATGTTGACACTATGCTTTCAATTACCAATGATGATGATCAATCTTGATTGGGTATTTGTCTTTTGGGCGATTCAGAGCGTTGGTGGGGGGATGAGGGATTCTAGGATGAGTTTGCTGTGTTTTCTTTTAATCCTTGGAACAACTCGAGGGTTGAATTCACGTGAAGAACAACCTCTCTCAAGAACTGGTTTTCAGGAGACTATATTTGCTCATAAAGATGCTGCATATATAAAGGCTTCGCCGGCAGTTCTTGGTTTGCGGGTAAGCATTACTCTTGCACCTTCTTGCTTCTTCTCATAAATCAGTATGTGTGACCTATGAATTTTCTCTCTCTCCTGTGTTGTTTTAAAAACCTCCATCTAGTCTTGAGATATAGGCTATTGATGGGAATTGTCAACTAATTTGGTTTGCTAAGTCTGCTATAAAATGTTTATACTATTTCAGGGACAAACTACAGAATGGGTGAATTTAGAGTTCCTGTCGCCAAACCCATCAAATGATGATTGGGTTGCTGTGTTTTCTCCATCCAATTTCAGGTAAAAACCATATTCAGCTGAAATCAGTTTGAGAAACTATATATTGTTTGTTAAATTCTTTTAATTGCTAATAAGGTTGTGCAAATTTTCTATGTGCCTTTTCAGTGCTGCCTTGTGTCCACCTGAAAATAATAGAATGTTTCCTCCATTTTTGTGTACTGCACCTATAAAGGTTTTAAATTTTTTGCATTGTCAGAGTTTCTAGTTCTGTTCACTGGACTTGTTATATTTCTTCCATAAGGCTCAAGTAATTTTCTTTGTTGCAGTTTCAATTTGCAAATTACAGCAGTCCTGCTTATAGAGATTCAGGAAAGGGGTTCCTGAAGCTCCAATTGATCAACCAGAGATCTGACTTTTCTTTTGCACTCTTTTCTGGTGGAATTTTGAATGTGAGTTAGTAGCATCTTGACTTATTCTCTCCTGGGTATGGTTCATGAAACGATTGCATCAAGCAAACCAAATTTAGAGAAGTTATTGTAGCTACACGGTAAAGCACTTCTAAGAATTTTCTTTTTTGCACTGTTTTCAACTGCAAAATGACATCTTAGAAATAATTTTCTTACAAATTATGTAAAGATGAGCAGGCTGGAATCCCTGCTTGATATATCATTTGTTGAGTTTGTTGACTCATATTAATTGACTTAGCTAAATTAGATGTTGACAGACTTGGATAGGTCTCAAAGCATCTTAGGTCTATTGTGAACAGAAGATATGAGCAGGCTTGTCTCTAAAAGGGAAAAGGATTCCCTCATATAAGGTCATGGTTGCATATATTTCAATGTTTAAAGATGATTCTATGAGGTGGAAGCATTGAGGGTTAATGACTTCTTTTAAAAAGTTTTGTAAATTATAACACGTGCATCGGAAGTGGCACTTCTGGTTATTTTGAGTTGAATGTGTTTTACAAGGTAAATGAATTGCAAGAATGAGTTTGTTCTTTTTCCTTATTGTACCTTTCTATTTAGTTATATTTCTCCTAAAGCTGGACAACTGAAACATGGTATCGTAGTTCCATAAGTCAACCTTAATAGGTGTGAATCATGAATGAAGTCTGCCTTTGGTGTAACAGCCCAAACTGGTGGCCGTATCAAACATAATAGCCTTTGCAAATCCAAAAGCGCCAATCTACCCACGGCTGGCTCATGGAAAATTATGGAATGAAGTAAGTCTACTATTCCTTGTCCAATGATCTTATAACAAATTTCCTTCACGACTGCTTTCTGTTTCTGCATATGAAGATGGATGCATGCTGAAAAATTATACAAGGTCTTCTTTTGCTTGTTTTTGTTCACAAGCTGGTGCAGGCACTAATTTTTATTGTATCATTATTTTGTTTTATGTGCGTCTGCGTTGCTGCCCTTCCCTCAAAATGCTTGGCTTTTTACTTTGTTACTCCTTTCCTTTCTCTGTTTGGCTGGACAACTTTTTTTGTCAAGGCATTATAACCTTTTAACTTGTAATCAGATGACTGTAACCTGGACAAGCGGATATGGGATTGATGAAGCAGTGCCTTTTGTTGAATGGGGTCCACTAGGAAGGGAGCAGATTCGCTCACCAGCTGGGACCCTGACTTTTGATCGTAACAGCATGTGTGGTATGTGGCTTTTTGCTTACAATGTCAGTTATTCTGGCTATGGAGTTTCAACTGACAATTTAAGGAAAAATTTGTACATTTATATTATCACCAAAAAGTAAAAATAAAAAAGGATAGTAATGTCCCCAGTTAAATGTAAGTAACTAGCATTAAGTTTAATTGATGAGTTTGTACTTTCTGTTTAGACCAAATTTAGGAGCTTCATGCCTTGATTTGTATGCTGCTAGCCAACATTGGTTGGACTTGTTGCTTCATTTAAAGATAATAATAATAATAGTGGAAACATTATTATGAAGAAGCTCTCTCAAAGGTATAATGCAAATTGATGTGTTAAAAAAATGGTGAAGCGGGCATATTTTATTCTTTTCTAGATGTGTACTACCATCGGTCTAACATTGTACATGAAGTTTCCTTGCATCATTTCATCATCAAAGTGCACTTTCTAGACCAACTAAAATCAATAGATCAAATACTGCAATGGTTTTTATGAGTTAGCTACTACAGATAGAAAGCTTATTTCAAATGTAATATATAGGTGCACCAGCAAGGACTGTCGGGTGGCGTGATCCTGGATTCATACACACTGGCTTTTTGAAGGAGTTGTGGCCAAATTCTAAGTATGCTACATTTTCTGATATATATGATGAAGTGGCAGTTTGTTTTTTATTTTATTTTTTTCATGTTTTTGCCTACATCCCTTATTTTTTGTAAGAAGAATTTAACCTCAAACTAGATGGGTGCTTATGAGCAGTTTGTATGTGAGGGATTCTTCTTCTTTCCTTCAACTTGCTTTGATAAATCCTATACATTTAAGGAAATGCTACCAAAGGTATAGGGCAAATAAAAGTTTTAATAACTGATGAAACTTGTGACTGGATGAGATAAGGTAAATGGAACCAATGACCATCAGAAAAGGCCATGTTCCTAAGCTGTTTTTCATCCTTAGTAATCTCTAGTTTCTAGCGTTTAAACATGACTTGCGACATGCATCTGAGATACTAATTATGATGAATAGGATCCACAGAGAATTGGGATTCTTGCAGTCATTTATATACTTAGTTGCTAGGACTACTGAAGACTTAATTTTCTCATCAATTTTGCAGGTATACATACAAACTGGGGCATAAGTTGTTCAATGGTTCTTTTGTTTGGAGTCAAAGTTACCAGTTCAAAGCATCTCCTTATCCTGGTCAAAACTCTGTGCAACGTGTAGTCATATTTGGTGATATGGGAAAGGTTTGAACTTACTTGGTCACCTCAGATGGCAATTAGTGCATAATTTCCTTATACTTAGTCTAAACCATTCAACATTCTAATCAAGGTTATAATCTATCATACCACTTTCTCATATAAGTGCCTCTGTTTAAAAGACCATCAATGTTATTAATTATATTCCTCTTTATGTTCTCCTGTTGTTCTATTTCTTTGGTTTATGCGTTTCTGCACTTGCAATCACTTTCATTCTTCATCCAGTTATGCCATGTGTTGTGCTTTCTAGTCCATCAAAAAATTCTCTGATCTCCTTGGAGATGTCAAAGCAAAACCATGCATACACATTCTAAGACTTTATTTGTCACGCTGCAGGATGAGGCGGATGGTTCATATGAATATAATCAATTTCAGCCTGGTGCTTTAAATACCACTAAGCAGCTTGTTAGAGATTTGAAGAATTTTGATATAGTGTATCACATTGGAGATATCTGTTATGCTAATGGATACATCTCACAGTGGGATCAATTCACTTCACAGATTGAACCCATTGCATCAACTGTACCCTACATGCTTGCTAGGTTTGTCTCAACTTGAATGCATGTCATTTGCATTTGCCCACTTGTCTTTTCCTGTTTCTTTTTTGGTAATAGAATTTTCCTCTTGCAGTGGAAACCATGAGCGTGACTGGCCGGGAACAGGATCATTCTACGGCAATTTGGACTCCGGAGGGGAGTGTGGAGTCCTGGCACAGACTATGTTTTATACACCTGCAGAAAATAGGGCTAAGTTCTGGTATGTGAACACTTGGATTTCAGAGACCTTGAATGACCAATGAACTCCATACATTAGAAAGGAGTCAAAAAAATTTTTTGAGCCGTGACAACTAATTATCCTGCTTTTATAGGTGTTCCGGTAATCAAACCATTCTTCTGCAGCATTCTTGCTGATAGTTTTTCCTTCTCTTTGCCCTTTTCTCTGGGCTTTATTTGCTGACAGTTTTACTGAACAAGCAAATTGATACTGGTCAGGGGAGGGGAGTGGGTTTGAGATTCAAGTTGATGCTTGTTAGGCCATTACTGTGGAATGTATGAGAAGCTTACTTAAATTCTTCTTCACTTTTTTCCACTAACAGGTACTCCAGTGACTTTGGCATGTTCAGATTTTGCATAGCTCACACAGAGGAGGACTGGAGAGAGGGCACAGAGCAGTATGAGTTCATTGAGCGCTGTTTGGCTACTGTAGACAGGCAAAAACAGCCATGGCTTATCTTCCTTGCTCATAGAGTCCTTGGTTATTCTTCTGATAGCTATTATGCTGCAGAAGGATCATTTGATGAACCGATGGGCAGAGAGAGCCTTCAAAAGCTTTGGCAGAAGTACAAGGTCGATATAGCCATGTTTGGTCATGTGCACAACTATGAAAGAACATGTCCTATCTATCAGGTATTCCTATGAGTTCATGTAGTTAGTAATTTAGCCAATTCCTTTTCTTTCCTTGCCATTTAGGAATGTGATTGCTGCTCTGTGTTTTAGGAAAAAACTTAGATAATGTATTAGAGAAAGAAAAGGAAAGAAGTAAATAGGCTAGAATCAACATGGTTACATCATGGTGCAAAAGCACTTGATGAAATAAACCAGTAAGACACATGCGGCTTAAATGTGCTTGTGCCAAGACTGCAATTTATCTTAATAGTCCACTACTCATATCTAACCTTTTGAAGGTGTCATCTCTTTCCTGCCACAGAATATATGCACCATGAATGAAAAGCATTACTACAAGGGCACCTTGAATGGGACTATACACATTGTTGTCGGGGGTGCAGGGGCAAGCCTCTCAGATTACACTACCCTCCAAACCAAGTGGAGTATCTTCAAGGACCATGATCATGGATTTGTGAAACTTACTGCATTTGATCATTCGAATCTGTTGTTTGAGTACAAAAAGAGCAGCGATGGAAATGTCTATGACTCTTTCAGAATAACCCGGGATTATAGAGACATCTTGGCCTGCACTATGGATAGTTGTCCGAGTATGACCCTGGCATCTTGATCATGACACTAGGGAGTCCCGGTTCATGCAGCGAAGTGTATTGTGTATTAGGCTCTCAGCTCTGAGGCTCTTGTAATTAACTTCAACCTCATGAGTTCAATAAATTGAGATTCCTGATTGGCACTTGCTGTAAATAATCTGCCGTTTGAGTTGCTGGAATCTGCTTCAATTCCATTTTATCTTTACAAGTAAAATGACAAATTCTGCCCCTTTTTTCTGTAAAATGTTCATATCTTCTACACTCCCTAGAACCACCAGCTTTGTCTTGTCGGTTGTAATGTTATTCTTTATTAGTCCTTCCAAAAGACTTCACTTCTGCAGGTCAGCTCTCTCTCTCTCTCTCTCACAGCTGCGAAAAGTACATTTTTGTATTCAAAAAGGGAAAAGTGGAGTAGAAGACCAAACTGGTCTGGGTTTTCATGTTAATGTCTGTAATAATAATGTTTATTTCTGTTTTTGGTGGATTTTATTAGTAATAATTTATTCTTGGATCTTGACTTTGGTATTCACCCTTTGTAGTTCGCCATAAGAGAGAAAAAGAGGGAAGAAGAAAAAAATTTTGAGACCCTTTTGAGCTTGTTAAGTCAAACTTGACTGGCTTCTTCTCTTGTTATAATTCTTAATTCTTGAATTCAGTTTTGGGTGATATTGAACCACTCTGTGTGAAATAGAAATCTTCTATGCTGCCTATGCCATTTTCAGCTGAGATCTAGCTTTGAGGTTTTGGTTATTGAGATGGACTAAGACCAATCAGAAAATGGTTATTCAGTTTCAGGGGCAAACTACGGAATGGGTGGATTTAGAGTTTTGTCCCCATACCCTTCAAATGATGATTGGATTGGGGTGTTTTCTCCATGTAAAATAGGAGCAAACCCCTTGTAAGACTAATCACATTAAAGTAGGCAACTCTTGGGTTTCGTCATATCCAAGCACACACACTGTATAATTGAATCTCTGTCGGCGCAAACCCCTTTGATTCTCTACTCGACTTTATTCTTGTGATCTCTCACTCTCTCGCTTTCACAAATTTAAAATTTAATATAATTGACATACTTGTAACCAAAAAAAATATACATATATAATTGACATACTATTTGATCCTTCACCGTGCAGGTCCAAAAGCACAAGGAATACAGGCAGAAGATACCCTTCGGGGCCAAGTTTCGATTTTGGTTCCCAAGAGGGAGGTGGCTATTTAAGGGCAAAAAGCCCACCCTAGAGTCTAGCCAACTTTTTAAGATACTTAAAAGACAGTCTACTGAAGAAGATCCTTCTTCCTCACCTTCATGATTTAACCCCCCCAAAAAAAAAGCTTATTTTTTAAGGGTCGTTGTTCAGGATGCCATTCCATTTGCTACCAGAAAGGAGTAATGCGATGAATGGATATTTTGGCCCAAAAGAGGCACTCCCTTGTTTCACCCAGCTTTTCCTCGGGATGGTTAGCCCACTGCCGTCCAATCACAGAGATAAAATTCTATGGAGACCCACTATACAAAACTGATTATAGAGAAAAACTAGTAATGATATCCTCCCCCTTTACCTTTTCCTGGAACTCTGAGAATCAACAGATCAACTCATTATAGACATTATATTCGACCTATGCTCAATTAATTTAATAGTTGGATAATAAGATCTTATGTTCGATTTTATAAATGAAAAAAACATGTTTTAGAAGAATTTTGTTCCTAAAGAGTTCAATCAATCTCAAATTAAATTTAATTAAATCTAAAATAATTATCAGATATTATTGAAGAATTTTTTCTTAAAAAATTGTGAAATGTCTCAATATAACTTCTCAAGATACCGACAGAAGAAAAAAAAGGATAAAATATTGTATTTGTTTAATTTGTAAATATTATAAATTAAAATTGTTTAATCTTATAAATAAGTAATTTTTTTTATTATTATTTTAGTAATGAGTCTTGCATCGTTTTAGACCCGGACCCACGTCTAGTTGTACAGATGCACTAAAAGATTTTCCCAACCAATGTGCACAACCCCAGAAGAGATATTCAAGTTAGAACTACAGCCACAAAAATAACCGTGAATGTGTGAAGCGCCACTGCACTTTGTTGTTCATGCGCTTTTTGTTGATTGACCAAAGTGTCCCCCGATCCCTCAATTGTTATTACCCTATTACCCTTCGTTGGGTTATTATTCATGTGCTTACCTCGGTGCCCCTAGGTGGTCTCCTATATTTTTTGAACCCTGTCATTTTTTTATTCATTTGCGTCTTTTTTTTTTAGTCCAGCTTTATTTTTTTTTGGTTTGGGTCCTTCACTGTTCATATACTTTGCTCCGGTGCCCTCAGTGGTTGTCCTATATTTTTTGAACCCCACCATCTTTTTTTTTTTTTCATTTGCATCCTTTTTTTGGTCCAACTTTTTTTTTTCCTTTCTTCTTTTTTCCGTTCACGTCCTCTGCTGTTCACGTGCCTTTCCTAGAAGTCCATGCTTAGTCATCCTATATTTTTTAGACCCTGCCATATTTTTCTTTTCGTTTGCATCCATTTTTTCTTTTTTGGGTGCTATTTTTTTTCCGTTTACATGTCTCATAATTTTAGAATCCTACTACATTATTTTTTTCCTTCTAAGTTCATTACACTTTTTTTGGGACTCTGCTATGTTTTTTTTGGGTCCTTTGCATTCTTTTTTAACCTGTGGATGGTAGTTGTGTTTTTTTTTTTGTTCAAGCCTTTTGCACATTTTTTAATATTTTTTTTCGCTCGGGTCATTTATCTTTTACAAATCATGTTTTTTTTTTCTATTTAGGTCATCGCACTTTTTTTAACCTTCGACACTTTTGTTTTTTTTCCTTTTTCATTCAAGTTTTTGTATTTTTTTTTGCTTGAATTCTTTGTGTTTTTGGGACTATACTTTTTTTTTTTCTATTCAGATACTTACACTTTTTTCTTAGATCATTTGTCTTTTTAAGACCTCACTTTTTTTTTTCTTTTGTTCAAATTCTTTCACCTATTTTTACCCTTTTTATCCTTGGGTATTTCGTCTTTTTGGGATATAAATTTTTCCCTTTTATTTTTTTATCTCACGAATGGTCATTTCTTTATCTTTAAACCATAGCTTTTTATTTTTTTTATTCAAATCCATACTCTTTTTATTTTTTAAACAAACTTTTTTTCTCTTAAATCATTCATCTTTTTTGAATATTAGTTTTTCCTCTTTTATTATTTTTACCTCATGGTTGATCGTTCCTTTATTTTTGAGCCATAGTTTTTTTTTTTTCAGGTTCTTGCTCTTTTTACTTTTTTATCTAAATTTTTTTTCTTAAATCATTCGTCTTTCATGGACATAGGTTTTTCATTTTTTCTTTATCCCATTTATCTATTCAGATCATTTTTTTAATCTAATTTTTTTTTAAAAAAAAAAACTTTTGTCATTTGTCTTTTTTTAACATAGGTTTTTTCTTTTTTATTTTTTTGCCTCGCAGATAATCGTCTTTTTATTTTTATACCATAGTTTTTTCTTCTTCTTTTTTTTTTTTTTTCTATTTCGGTCATTGCTCGTTTTATTTTTTGAACATTTTTTTCTTCTTTAATCCTTCGTTTTTTTTTAACATATGTTTTATCACTTTTTTCCCCACTAATGGTCATCTCTTTATTCTTATTACAATTTTCTCCACTTATTATTCTTTTTTTACTTCATTCGTTGATTTTTTTAATGATTTTAGTAGTAAGACTTTTTTTTTCATGTTTTTAATATACATCATATTTTTTATTTATTTGAATAATAATTTAATATAAATATTGAGTTAATTATAAATTTTATAAATATTTGTATGATAAAAAAATATAATTCATATTTTTTGAACACCCCGATCGTTAGCGCAGGGCAAAAAACTAGTAAAATTAAAAGAATGACTTGGCACATCCCTAAATTCCGAAAATATTAAATATAGTGAAAAAATCTTCAAAGGCAAATTTCAATAACTTATACTAATAAAATTACAACAAATTTGTGGTTAGAAATTTTTTTTTTTTTTTTTTTTTTTTTTTTTTGACTTCATGTCACATGGTCAATTGACTCTTTTTTTTTTTAAAAAAAAAAGAGTTATTCAAATGATAATGACATACGGCGATGGAGCGTATGACGAGGGACGAACATGTAATTTCACGTCTGGAGAATGAAAATAGAGCCGTTATATTTCCCGACTATTTAATTGGACTTGGAATGGGTGAGTGAGATCCAAATATCCGACCGTTACAAGGATTCAAAACCCCGAGAAGACGTTACTGTTTCCCCTGACTCTCTCTCTCCCCCTCTTTCTCTCTCTCAATAATTATCACTTCATCTCTCGCTCTCTCTCTCTCTCTCATGACGGAAAATCAGATCAGCGCCACAACATCGTCGTTAATGGAATCAAAGCCGCTCCACCCACTTCACCAAATCGCATCAACCCCGACACACAAGCTTCTCCTAAAACAATGGCTGAAAGAAGAAGAGCTAATTCTCCGCCGGGTCGCTCTCAAGGAGACCCAAATTGACGCAATCCGCAAAGAAATCACTTCCCTCTATCTCTTCTTCTTCCTCTTCCACGCCTTCTCTCTAATCCTCCTCTTCAACACCTCCTCATGGGACAACACCCAATCCAACTTGTCCTGCAAAAGGTCTTGGATTCCATCACTCTGTTCTCTCCTGTGTTCTCTCGGAATCATCTGGGCCGTCCGATACAAGACCGATGTTGAAGCCCACATGGAAAAGTTACTGCAGAGAGAAAAGGAAGATAGGAAATTGTTGGGAAAGTGTGTGGAGGAATTGAAGAGAAAAGGGGTTGAGTTTGATTTATTGAAGGAAGTAGATGCGCTTCGCAGAGCCAAGAGTCTTCGTGTTGAAGGAAAAGCGGTGAGGAAATGGTCTGCTAGAGATTTTGTGACACTGTTTTTCTTCTCTGTTTCTTGTCTTGTGCTTGGTCTGACTAGGATTATATTATGCCATTAGATTCTTTTGATCAAGTGAAACAGAGGGTTTCTAAGAAGATCAGCAAATGGGTGCAGAGAATTTGAGACAGACCCATGTTAAATTCTCTTGTTTTTCTATCTTTACTTGAAATTTGGGGAAATGGGTATTTGTTCTTTGAATTAGTTGGGAGAGGGATTATTTTGGGGTGAAGGGATATTTGATGGGTAAATGTAATGATTTACCATCAAATTAAATTTCCTGACCTTGGTCTAAACAAGTAAGGATTAGCCTACTCTCTTTCCCTCTCCCTCTCCCTCCCTCTCTCTCTCTGTCTCTCGATTATCTCAATTGATTCAAGTCTTCCAAGATTTATTCTTATTTTAGTTTAATTGTGTTATATGCATGGTAGTGATGAACCAGGTTGCATTAAACTTTAAATTAGATAATTTTCTGTCCTCTCCATCTTAGTAATGAGCGACCTCTTCAATATTTGGCCCAAAAATCGGCTCCCATGTAACCTTACAAACCCCTTCGCCATGTGAATGGCACGTGCATCAGAAAGTGAGAAACCAATAAAATTGATGGTTTTCAAAGATGTCAAAGCAAAGTGTGAATCCATTGGGGGGGCCCCTTCGGCATACTCAATTTTTATTAATTTTTAATAAAAATATAATTTTTTATAAATAAAAGTTAAATATTTTTAAAAGATGCATTTTGTGGAAGGCTGAAAATGCAAAACAATAATGTGTTTGTATTGAGATTTTGACAACGGTTTTTCCTATCGAATTATAAATTAAAAAATATTATTTATTAAGTTCCATGCTTCGTTTCAAAATTTAATATGGCCTTTTCGTCAAAATAATATACAATATTTTATTTTAAAATTACTTTCAATTTTGAAAACTTCCGTTTTTTTTTTTTTTAAATCTTCTGTTTTTTTTTTTTTTTTTTTTTTTTTTACTATACCAATATCTGAAACCATGTTCAGAACTTGCAGTGACCCATTTAGGAAGTTACCCTCCTAACATAGTTTGTTTCATGTCTAAATCGCGAGTCGAACTCTTGACATTGGTTAAGACATCTACCACCATATCCTATTAGGTCAACTATTCGTTGATAATCTTTACTTTTTTATTATTTTTAATGACCGATATTTAGATTTTATCCAATTAATTCAGTTTAAGTATTGTGAAATTCATTAAAATATTATTTCTCTCAAATCTTATTTTTTAATCATATAGCTCAAAATTAAATTTTATAATTAAAAAAATATAATACCCTTCCATTACGTTTGATTACAATCTTTACATATATAAATACTTTACAAGAACGTTGTGAGTATAAATCACGATCTAACGGTTGTAATTTCTTATGAAACCAAAAGTTGTATTTTGATCGCACGTGGCCTAATTTCTTTGGATGGACATCTTTCGTTACCCAAGTGGCTTCGGTACGGGTCAAGTTTGGGTCCGAAAGCAAAATAGGACCAAACCCATAAAAATTGTAGCAACCGGGCGAGGCACTCTCCCGACCCGTTCACCGGTTGGAGCATTTCTGTTTGATTTAAAAGTGTATAATAAGTATTCCATACCAAAGGGAAGTAATTGACTTGACGTGTATGATGGTGTAAATTCTATTTGGCCATTCCATCATGCGTAGCAAAGTTGCAGATTAGTATATCCCCTTACTTGACTCGGTGTTCAATTTTAATTTTTTAAAAATA